>MDKI01225485.1:0-94778 GCA_005239505.1 Nicotiana paniculata | reverse complement strand
CCCAGATTATATTTGCAGCGCCCGTTTAGTCTTTTTATAGGACATAGTTGAGCATGATCAAATACCAAAATTTGAACCCAGGCCCGCTTGGTCCAAACACGAGGCTCGGACCAAAACCCGATCACCCATTATCCCACGAGTTCAAATATATGAGTTGTATTGAAATCCGACCCCAAATTGAGGTTGAATTCCCCAAAGTCCCATAATCCCTATAGCTACCCAAATCCCTTAATTTCTACTTTGTTTTTAGGATTTTAGGCCTAGATTCTAGGGTTGATGAAAGAAAAATGGAAGAAATTGGAGTTGAAGTCACTTATCCAAGTGGTTATGGAGGAGAATTAGCTTGGAGGTCGTCAATGGGGGTTTGAGGAAGAAGAGAGTGATGGAAGTGAGGAAATCCCGAATTTATTCTGCTTTTAAGCTTTAAAAATCATTGGGCAAAAATTACCCTTCGCGTTCGCGAGCCCATGGTCGCGTTCGCGAGCCCATGGCCGCGTTCGCGAGCCCATGGCTGCGTTCGCGAGCCCATGGCCGTGTTCGTGAAGGGCTGGCAGTCCTGACCTATGCGTTCGCGAGCCTAGGGCCGCGTTCACGAAGAAAAACCTACCCAACCCTCCCCAGACTAACACTACGCGTTCGTACCCCTGGGGACGCGTTCGCGTAGAAGCACTGTCCAGTGCTCCGCGTTCGCGTCTCTCTCTACGCATTCGCGGGCCCTTGGCCGCGTTCGCGAAGAGTGTTACACCAGGCACTAGCAGAACATCAAAAACACCAGATTTTTCTACTTTATACACCCCGTTAACTACCCGAAATTTACCCGAGCCCTCGGGTCTCCAAACCAAAAACACACACGACTCCCAAATCATCTAACGGACTTATTCAAGCCTTTAAATCACCAAAATATCCTCAAAAACAAGGAATTAAACCTCAAATCTCCTAGAATTTTCTCAAAACTTCATAAGGCTTAATTATTCTGATTTTGATCCGAAACTCGACATTTCAAGTCCGTTTTACACAAAATTTCACAGATAACTCACATAACATATATTCAACCTGTTCCGCGCTCCGGAACTATAATACGGGCCCGACATCACGGTTTTTCACATTAATTATCATTTTCAAAAGTCTTTATTATTTTCGAAAAACAATTTTCTTTAAAAATTCATTTCTCAGGCTTGGGACCTCGGAATTCGATTCTAGGCATACGCCCAAGTCCCATATTTTTTTACGGACCCTCCGGTACCGTCAAATCATGGGTCCGGGTCCGTTTATCAGAAATATTGACCAAAGTAAACTTTAATCAATTAATCATTATAAAATCAACTTTTCATCAAGTTTTCACATTAAAGCTTCCCGGCACGCATATCGAGGTGAGATTAACGGAGGCTTTCGGTGCCTCGAAACACAGTTTCTGCTAAATTACACAAGATGACCTTTTGGGTCATCACATTGGGTCATCCTATATTGAGTATTCCCCAATGTCTATTATGGTTAGGCCATGACGGCCTGTTTGGCCCATTTGCCAATGGAAGTACAATTCAGAAAGATATGTTAGGTTGGTACTCGATTGAGTAAGGTAGCGGGTGCCCGTCGCGGTCCAACGGTTGTGTCGTGACCTGAGTAGAACAAGTTCTTGAACCTGGGCATCGGGGAACGAATTAATGGTTAGGATAGACATATACCTAATTGCCTTGCTTGGTCGATTTACATGAATTATAAATACGTTCTTTCTAGTTCTAATGTTATAGACATATAGGCGTTAGGTTAGCTTGAATAAGCTAGACATGATCACGAAAGACAACAGATGAGCAACATAAATATCACTGTGAGAAAGGCTATAATTGCATATTTATTCGCTTATTACACTCTAATTGACTACAGTTTAATTGGGTTTGACCTTTAATTGCTAGTGTTTTGCAATAAATGTGTGTTTTATGCCTTGTAGGAGTGATTATGATCTATGTAGATGTTATGGAATAAATTCAAGCTATTCTGGAGATTTGAAGTCTGAGTAAAAGCCCAAGTATTAAGTTGAGATTGTGTTTGGGGTTCAACAGATGATAGTGCGCGTAACGCGCCGCGACTGCCTATTTTTCTCCTGCCTCAAAATTTCAAGGTTCCTGATAAAGTCCACTACCACCCCGCATGGCGCGTCATCCAATGTGGCGCGCCTATGCAATTTTTACAGAGTTGCTTTCCTATTTCGTGAGGGGGCCGACCCACTTGGTATAAATACATGTAAAAATATTATTTTTGGGACTTTTGACAAACTTTTGACCTAGGGAGAGCACAGAGCTGCCGTGGAGGCGGGGTTTAATCTTTTCTTTCAAAAGCCTTAGTAATTATTATATTTCTTTGTATAATTTATTGGTTTGCTACCATGTCTGTGTGGAGCTAAACTTCACTTTCTAGGGTTGTGGTTCTTTGGTGACTATTGCTATTCGGATATTGATTTTCATTTCTTAATTTATTATATTGGTTTATTTAGTCAACCCAACATTTAATTATTTGATAACTTGATCACCAATTGAATACTATCTACGAATCGAGAGTTGAACTCGAAAGTGTAAATTCTAGATTGCATATAGGATTGAGTAGAACAAGTTCTTGAACCTGAGCATCGGGGAACATATTCACTGTTAGGATAGATATACCTAATTGCCTTACTTGGTTGATTTACAGGAATTAAATATGCGTTCTTTCTAATTCTAATTTCATCGGCATATAGGCGTTAGGTTAGCTTGAATAGGTGAGTAAGAACTCAACAGATTCTTATGAGCAATATTAACCCTGTTAACCAATAAACTAGATAAATTTGTTATTCAATTTAATCGAAGAATACAATAGGATTATTAGATATCCCATAACCCTTGACCGTTTTCGTCACATCGATAACATAAAAATTTGTTCTTCTTCTGTTCAAAATTGATTATGTGTTTTTTTTGTTTATTTTATTTAGTTTAGAATCAAATACTTCTAATTTTAATTCTTGTTTAGATAATAATGATAGTATAATTTAGTTAATAGTTAATCACAAGTCCTCGTGGGTTCGACATCCAACTTTTAATCAACTTATTACTTGACGACCGCGTATACTTGCTTGTGCGTTTGGCCGCAACAAGTTGACGGTAGACTTTTATGGCACGTATTTTTATGCTTTTCATGACCTGAGCTGTTGGATGTTTGAATTTGAATATGAGAGTAAGGGTTGGTATTTTGACGAATATTATCGATTAAGGGAATATGTGAAAGGACGTTGTTTAATAACAACGTTTGTGAATGGCTGGTCTAAGGAGAAAGTTGATATTGCATAAGAAATTGACAGGTTTGGTTTGGATGTGCGCAACTTAGATGAGGATTTGAGTGCAAAGGTTAATGCGTATAACGCCCAACAATTTAATGATGAGTTTTGTGAAGCTGAAAAAATCTTCTAGACCAAATTGAGGAGATAAAACGAGAATACCAATCATTAGACTAGATTTTTCTTAAGGATGTCAATGTTGGGAAGAGTGTTCTAGAGTCATATGAGGGAGTAGATAATGTTATATTTGAAGACTCTAGTGCATGTAAATATGAGGATGTAAATAGTAATACAATTTCAAAGTTGGGGCGTGTTGGTCCTCATTCTAAATATTTTTCGACATTGTGCTTGGATGATGACATGGAAATCGAGTCATCTGAGCCTTTGGAGGAGTCAATGGAAGAGGAACAAGATTCTTACATTCTTGTATTTGTCGTGTTAGAAAGAAAAAAATTCATTTTTCATACAAAGGCCGAGAAATATAGATTGAAAATTATATTAGTTGGCCTGTTTATTTTTATATCCCCACCAAAGGAGCATAGCCACAGACTGGATGCTCTTTTAGGGGATCAATTCGTAAGTTCGAGGTGGAGGAAAAAAGTGGTTCAAGTCGTGTTGCGATGTTAAATTAGGCGTTTGTTGGGAGGCAACCCAGATTTACTACTTTCTTTTATTTTTATTTTTATTATATTATTTTTGTAGTGTCTGTTTTTGTTTTGTTGGATTATAAGCATAGAAAGAAAATTCCATAAGATGCACAAAAGCAAGAAAGATGGTTGGAACTAGTGTGAGGTACCTGCACAAAGTACCATCCATGGGAGAAGTCTGAGTACCCCGTAAGCTGCTATTGCTTCGGCCTTTGGCCTTTCAAGGAGTTTCTTATCCACCTTTGTTATTTTTTGCTTATATGTGAATTGGGGACACTGCACTCTTTTAAGTGTGGGGCGGAGATTCTCTATGGTCTATATAGTATTACATTAGTATACTATTAGTTTTTTACCTTTTTATTGTTAGCTAGCTTCTTCTTTTTATTTGCATAGTTAGTATAATTAATAGTGTGGTATAGTAGTAGTATTTTGGTAGCTCCTAAGAAAAATTGGACTTTCCCGACGTGGATCTCCTAGAAAGTTCTCTTGATGGATTTAAGTCTAAATAAAAAGGACAAGAAGATATTCTTTGTAGGTAGTGTAGTAATTCCCCCTTTGTTTTTCTTTGCACCGCGGTTCTTTTTCAAGGGTTTTGTTTGAACCGGGTGTAGTTAGTTTTTTTTAGTAGCAGGAGACATCGTGCTATGAATGGAATTGAAGCAATATCTCTTGATTGTGTTATGCCTTGAGAATAGTGAGTGCTTTAGTTGTGATGCTTAGGCTTAGTTTTTGACTCTTGTATAAGTACCTTAAATTGTATGATCTTAACTTTGCTTGACTACTTTAACAGGAGTGTCTTGATGAGTCCAATCCTTAGTGAGTTATGTTCCATGTGTATGTGAGGTTTAGGTGTTATTCACTGCATTGCATTTGACGTCTAGAACTTGCCCTGTGTATTTGTAAAGCGAAATAGTAGTTTTGTTCAGTCTTGAAGTGATATAGGCATTTCGTTGTTGAACCAGTTATATGTTTTACCCGCCTAATTATTATGTATCGTAGTTAACTCCTTTGAGAATGTAATTCTGTTTCTTCGGTAAACACATTACAAGCCTTCCCCATTTGTTTGAATTAACCATCTATTTGAACCTTTTCACCTATCATGAGCACCTGAATTTTAATGATCTTTTTAAAAGTTAAAGTGTAGGGTGGTTGGTTTGGCGTTTGAGTGGAACTAATGAAATAAGGAGAAATGTGCACTATGTTGAAAAAATAAGAGCCACTTGAATTGAAAAAGAAAGAAAGAAAAAAATAGATTTATTGCTGTGAAACATATTCCCTTATAGTGGTGACTCTTAATGTAATTGTGCTTTAATAAGTATGGAGTTAATATACATTGATGTGAAGGTGGAGTTATGGTTTGACATAAGTATGGTATTTTTAAAGTTAAAGTGTATGTATTAAAGTGCTAAGGGAGGTGTAGTCATTATTGTAGCTAAATGTATCCTACCCGTCCCACAACCTACATTACAACCAATTAAAGTCCTACTTGATCCTAGAATAAATGAGCTTGATTAGTATAGTAGTACACTACGGGCAAGCCTATGGTGCTTCTTTTGTGGCATATGAATGTATTTCTGAGTGTGAGTGAATTCTTTCTATCCTAAATTCCTAATTGTTCTTAAAGTTTATTGTGTGTGGAACTACTCTCTTTTGTTGTGTGAGGGCACTTGATTCATGAAGGAAAGGTAATATCATTGACCTCTATGTCAGAGTAAGCGGGTGAGCTGTGAATAATGCGTGGTACTTGTGAGTCAAATATTGAGGAAAAGATGTTACACTCTTGTGCTTAGTCTATTTTAAATATTCTTGGCGTGATGACTTAGGAGAAATGTTTAAAATGTCGTGTATTTATTAAGTGTAGTATGATTTCGCGAGGAAAAGCAATGGTTTAAGTGTGGGGTGTTGATTATAGGCTATAATTGCGTATTTTAGTCTCTTATTACACTCTAATTTACTGCACTTTAATTGAGTTTGAGCTTTAATAGCTAGTGTTTTGCAATAAATGTGTGTTTTATGCCTTGTCGATCTATGTAGATGTTATGGAATGAATTCAAGCTATTCTGGAGTTTTGAAGTCTGAGTAAAAGCCTAAGAATTAATTTGGGATCGTGTTCGAGGATCAACGGATGATAGTTCACTTTAAGAACGAAACAAAGAATCGAGCAGGGATACTGCGCATTGTCCAGCATAATGCACATAATTTTCTGCTCAGAAATCCGTTAGGTCTCCACAATATATCATTGAAAAAAGGTCTACAACTTTCATGTTTTACATTTTTCCAAATTCCCACAGTCGCGGCACGTAGTGCGCCGCTGCTACCTATTTTGCTCCTGCCTCAAAATTTCAAGGTTCCTGAAAAAGTCCACTACCACCCCGCATGGCGCATCGTCCCATGCAACGCGCCTTTGCAATTTTTACAGCGTTAATTTCCTATTTCGCGCGGGAGAAGGTGTTTTCATCTGGCCCAACCCTACCTGGTATAAATACATGTTATTTTTTGGGGCTTTTGTCAAACTTTTGACCTAGGGAGAGCACAGTGCCACCGTGGAGGCTAGGTTTCATCTTTTCATTCACCAAACGTAGTAACTATTATGTTTCTTTGTATGATTTGTTGTTTTGATACCATGTCTATGTGGAGCTAAACTTCATATTCTAGGATTGAATTCTTTCATGACTATTGTTATTTGGATATTGATTTTGATTTCTTAGTTTATTATATTGGTTTATTTAGTCAATCCTACATTTAATTATTTGATTTCATGATAACCAATTGAATACTATCTACGAATCTAGAGTTGAACTCGAAAGTGGGAATTCTAGATTGCATATAGGGTTGAGTAAAGCAAGTTCTTGAACCTGAGCATCGTGGAACAGATTCGCAGTTAGGATAGACATATACCTAATTTCCTTGCTTGGTTGATTTACAGGAGTTATAAATGCGTTCGTGCTAGTTCTAATTCCATAGACATATAGGCGTTAGGCTAGCTTGAATAGGCGAGTAAGAACTCGACAGATTCATATGACAGTATTAAACCTATTAACCAATAAACCAGATAAATTATTTAGTCAATTCAATCAAAGAATACAATAGGATTGTTAGATAACCCATAACCCTAGACCATTTTCATCATATTGATAACATTAAAATTTTTTCTTCCTATGTTCAAAGTTTATTATGTGTTTTTTTTCTTTATTTTAATTAGTTTAGAATCAAATACTTCTAGTTTTAATTCTTGTTTAGATAATTAGGATAGTTTAATTTAGTTAATAGTTAATCACAAGTCCTCGTGGGTTCGACATCTGATTTTTAGTTTTATTACTTGACGATCGCGTATACTTGCGTATGCGTTTGTCCATGGACTTAGAAATTAGTTGTTTTTATATATTAGACTTTTAATTTTATCCAATTTCTATTTTATATATTTTTATTTTTATAAATGTTTTATATTTTCTCTTATGTGTGTTTCTAGTTCTTTCAGCTTGACATTTGGGGATAAAATATACGGCGGTAAGGTTATTGACAAAGACGCTTGGTTGACAAAAGACTTTTACGACCCGTACTTTTGGGCTTGTCATGACCTGACCTCTTGGAAGTATGAATTTGAATATGGGAGTAAGGGTTGGTATTGTGACGAATATTATCTATTAAGGGCATATGTTAAATGATGTTGTTTATTAACAACATTGGTGAATGACTGGTCTAAGGAGAGACTTGATCTTGCACAAGAAATTGACAGGTTTGGTTTGGCTGTGGCAACTTAGATGTATATTTGAGTGCAAAGGTTGATGCGTGTAATACCCAATAATTTAATGATGAGTTGTGTGAAGCTGAAAAAAATCTTCTAAACCAAATTGAGGAGCTAAAACGAGAAGACCAATCGTTAGACTAGATTTTTCTTAAGGATGTCAATGTTGGGAAGAGTGTTCTAGAGTCATATGAGGGAGTAGATAATGCTATACTTGAAGACTCTAGTGCATGTAAATATGAGGATGTAAATAGTAATACAATTCCAAAGTTGGGGCGTGTTGGTCCTCATTCTAAATATTTTTCGACATTGTGCTTGGAGTATGACATGGAAATCGAGTCATCTGAGCCTTTGGAGGAGTCAATGGAAGAGGAACAAGATTCTTACATTCTTGTATTTGTCGTGTCAGAGAGAAAAAATTACATTTTTCATTTAAAGGCCGAGAAATATAGATTGAAAATTATCTTAATTGGCCTGCTTATTTTTGTATCCCCACCAAAGGAGCAAAGCCACAAACTGTATGCTCTGTTAGGGGATCAATTCATAAGTTTGGGGTGGAGGAAAAACGTGGTTCAAGTCGTGTCGCGATGTTAAATTAGGCATTTGTTGGGAGGCAACCCAGCTTTACTACTTTCTTTTATTTTTAATTTTATTATATTATTTATGTAGTGTCTGTTTTTGTTTTGTAGGATTATAAGCATAGAAAGAAAATTCCATAAGATGCGCAAAAGCAAGAAAGATGGTTGGAACTAGTGTGAAGTACCCACACAAAGTACCATCCATGGGAGAAGTCTGAGTACCCCGCGAGCTGCTATTGCTTCGGCCTTTGGCCTTTCAGGGAGTTTCTTATCCACCTTTGATATTTTTTGCTTATATGTGCATTGGGGACACTGCACTCTTTTAAGTGTAGGGCGGAAGGTTCTTGTAACGACCTGACCGGTCGTTTCGTAACAGTTACCTCATTTCCCCTATTTCTGCATTTGTTAAGTATCGCTATCTTGTTTTTGATGTGTTGGATCAGTTGGTTTGGGTCTGGAGTAGTTATGGTGAGCGTTTAGGCATTTAGCCTTTTAAAGTGGCCTAATAGTTGAGAAAGTCAATTGAGAGTTGACTTATTGGTAAACGACATCGGAATGAGGATTTTATGGGTCGGATAGCTTCGTTAGGTGATGTGGGACTTATGAGTGTGTTCAGAATATTTTTGTGATGTCCGGTGTAGAATTAGGCTTGAATTGGCGGAAGTTAGTTTTTGGCGATTTCCGGTCGGTAGTGGAAAATAGGCTATCGAGGTCAGAATGGAATTCTGGAAGTTGGAACAGTTTCGTAATGTCATTTTTGATATGTCTGCAAAATTTCAGGTTAATCGGAGGTGTTTGGTTTGTTTCAGCGTAGTTGGCGAATTTAGAAGTTTCAAAATTTTTAGGCTTGAATTTGATGTAAGTTTGGTGTTTTCGTGTTGTTTTTGGTGTTTCGAGGGATCGACTACGTTTGAATGATGTTGTGGGATATTTTGGTATGTTTGATTGAGGTCCCGAAGGCCTCGGGTGTGTTTCGGATGGTTGACGAGGAGTTGGAGTGATTTTTGGAGAATCTACTGTGCTGGTTTGCTGGCGTGTTCGCACCTACGGAAGGGGAGTCACAGGTGCGATTACGTAGGAGCGGAAGGGGAGGTCGCAGGTGCGAGTTTTGCCTATGTAGGAGAGGTCTGCAGGTGCGAGGTTTTTCGTCGCACCTGTGATGTCGCAGGTGCGGAATGTTGGTCGCAGGCGCGAGAATGGGCAAGTTAAGTGAGTTTCGCAGGTGTGCACCCTGGGACCGCAGGTGCGGAAATGACTATGTAGAACAGTATAAAAAGGACCCCTCCGCCAAATTTATTAGTTTTCATCAATTTGCATGTGGGAGGAGTCCATTGAAGGTGGTTTTGAGAGAGAATTTCCAAGTTCTTCTGCAAAGGTAAGTTCTTTGGTTGTTAATCCAGTTCCTATGCTATTTTGTTATGATTAGGCTTGAAAATTTAAGGATTTGGGTAGGAAAAAAAATTGGAAAAAATGGAGGAAAGAATTGAGATTTCTTTTGAGGTTTTGGAATGGCAATTGTGGTCCGATTTTGGTGTTCTTGGTATGTATAGAATTGTGGGAGTATGAGGTTTCTAATGATGTAAAAATTATTGAATTTCGAGATGTGGGCCCGAGGCTCGGGTTTGGCCGAACTCGAGATTTTTGATTAAATTGATAATTTTTGATTGGGTTGTGTTCCTTGAGTATATATTAATGATGTTGATTTGGTTTTGGCTAGATTCAGAGCAATCGGGAGCCAATTTGAGGGGAAAACGCATAGCGGACTAGTGTCGCGGCCCGGTAAAGGTTTGTACTGAGGGTATGAAACCCCGGACTGCATTATTTTCTCACTGAATTTGGAATGGCGTACATGTCGGATGACGAATATGTGGCGCGTACTAATTTTTGGATTGGACTAGGTCCTCTCAGCGACAACTAATGAGTTGCATATTTACTTAAAATCTTATGTTAAATTAGGTTCTAAAGACTATTGCAATATTTGGCCTGTAAGCCGTGTTTGGGGCCTCGTGCTGATCTGTTTAGACCCCTTTGAGGGCGTTTTACTGTTGTTTTCCTCACTACCTGTTGATGATTTTACTCAGCATCATTGTGCATACTGTTTTTCGAAACTCAACATGATTTACACTACTTTGACATTTAAACTGATGTTTCGAGTCGAGTACCCTGTTTTACTAATTCGCCCGAGGGGCTTTTCGAGTGGTTCCATTGAGTGTGGCCGAGGGCCAAGAGTGATGGTGAGGTGCTGAGTGATATTAGCGCTTGGGATAAAGGAGCCCCTCTGGAGTCTGTACACACCCCCAGTGAGCGCATCGAGTGCGAGTGATTGAGTGATTGGGAGGCATGAGTGTCTGTGAGGTGCTGAGTGATTGTGAGGTACTGAGGGATTCTGAGGCATGCCCGAAGGGCTGATTATGAAACATATTTTTGCCCGAGGGGCTACTTATGATTTTACTACATTCATTTGCATACCAAATCCTTGTTTTAAAGTTTTTAAAAATGTTCATTGTTTTAAGGACTTTTGTGAAGTTGATTTCTAAGGCATGACGTTTCGTATATCTATGTATACTATTGCAAAGTAAGGCTGTGTATATTGTGACTTGATGACATTGATTTTTATGTGATTCCTTGCTACTTAGACTTGATTTATTTCTATTACTACTGAGTTGGCGTACTCACATCAGGAGCAGATATCGAGCATTATCTTTTATATATATATATATATATATATATATATATATATATATATATCGTAGCAGAGCCGGATCATGGGGATATAGAGGTAGTTGTTAAGCGTTCGCAGCATTTCTGCTTTCCCTTCCTGTTGTATTTAGCTTTAATTCGGAGTTTTATATCATAATACTTTATTTTGGCTTATTTCACTAGATGCTCATGACATGTTGGCTCCGGGTTTTGGGGATGGCAGTACTGTATATAAAATTTGCCTATTATATTAAGAACTTTCTGTACATTGTTATGAATTGCTTGAAACTTAAATGGGATTTTCAAAAAGGAAATGTGAACAGGCGGTAGTAGGCTAGCCTAGTTACACGATGGGCGCCGGTTAGGATTTGGGGTCGTGACAGTTTGGTATCAGAGCCCTAGGTTACATAGGACTCGACGGTCATGAGCAGGTTTAGTAGAGTCTTGTGGATCGGTACGGAGATGTCATGAAATCTGAACTTACGTTGTTTTATTCTCTCACAGATGGTGAGGACACGCCATACCGATCAGAGTGACCAGTCACCGGCTAGACCGGCGATAGGTCGAGGCCGTAGTAGAGGTAGGGGCCAGCCCGCGCAACAGACGGGGCAGTACCTTAGGATCCCCCTATTGATCATGATCAGATTCTCGCCTATGGTGTCCCAGCGGGACAGGCTCAGGCACCAGCAGTGCCTATGGTTATTCCGGGTCTTTAGGAGGCCTTGTCTCAGATATTGTCAATATGCACCGGTTTAGCTCAGGCCGTTGCCATGTCTTCTTCTACCACCAAAGCTCAGGCCGGGGGAGGCAATCAGACTCCAGCTGCCCGGGCACCTGAGCAGGCTGCACAGCGTATTCAGGCACCGGGAACAGCCACAGCTCAGCCAGCTGCTCCGGTTCAGGATTTTGTGGTCCCTCCTATGCCTGAGGACGAGCAACGCAGGTTGGAGAGGTTCAGCAGAATTCAGCCTCCGAATTTCAGTGTTACACAGGGCGTGGATGCCCAGGTATTTCTAGATAGGTGCCAGAGGATACTGCGCACCGCGGGTATTCTGCAGACCAGTGGGTTCTCGTTTGTCACCTTTCAGTTTGCGGGTGCTGCCTTTACTTGGTGGGAGTCTTTCGAGAGGCGTAGACAGGTTGGTTTAACACCTCTTACCTAGCAGCAGTTCTCCACGATCTTTTTGGAGAAGTATGTTCCTCAGTCCCACAGAGAGAAGCAGCGTAGGCAGTTTGAGCAGCTGCGCCAGGGAGAGTTATCAGTCACTCAGTACGAGATGAGATTTTCGAAGTTGGATAGGCATGCTTCTGAGATTATCCCTACTGATAGGTGCTCCCTTCAGGGGACAATTTCATTAGGGTAGGGGCCATCCATTTAGGGCTCCTCAGTCAGGCCGCCCAGCATATAGTGGTGCAGCTTCGGGGCAGGGTCCCCGTGGTTCTCAGTCAGCCTATGGTGCTTCTTTTGTGGCATATGAATGTATTTCTGAGTGTGAGTGAATTCTTTCTATCCTGAATTCCTAATTGTTCTTAATGTTTATTGTGTATGTAACTACTCTCTTTTTTTGTGTGAGGGCACTTGATTCATGAAGTAAAGGTAATATAATTGACCTGTATGTTAGAGTAAGCGGGTGATCTGTGAATAATGTGTGGTACTTGTGAGTCAAATATTAAGGAGAAGATGTTACACTCTATTGCTTAGTCTATTTTAAATATTCTTGGCGTGATGAGTTAGGAAAAATGTTTAAAAGGTTGTGTCTTGATAGGCTATAATTGCGAATTTTAGTCTCTTATTATACTCTAATTTACTGCACTTTAATTGAGTTTGAGCTTTAATCGCTAGTGTTTTGCAACAAATGTGTGTTTTATGCCTTGTCGATCTATGTAGATGTTATGGAATTAATTCAAGCTATTCTAGAGTTTTGAAGTCAGAGTAAAAGCCTAAGGATTAATTTGGGATCGTGTTCGAGGATCAACAGATGATAGCGCACTTTAAGAACGAAATAAAGAATCGAGCAGGCATACTGCGCATTGTCCAGCATAATGCACATACTTTTTTGCTCAGAAATCCGTTAGGTCTCCATAATATGTCGTTGATAAAAGGTCTAAAACTTTCATGTTTTACATTTTTTCAAATTCCCACAGTCGCGGCGCGTAGTGCGCTGCTGCTGCCTATTTTGCTCCTGCCTCAAAATTTCAAGGTTCCTGAAAAAGTCCACTACTACCCCGCATGGCGCATCGTCCCATGCAATGCGCATGTGCAATTTTTTCGGAGTTACTTTCCCATTTCGCGCGGGAGAAGGTGTTTTCATCTGGGCCCAACCCTACTTGGTATAAATACATGTAAAAACGTTATTTTTGGGACTTTTGTCAAAATTTTGACTTAGGGAGAGCACAGAGCCACCGTGGAGGCCAGGTTTCATCTTTTCATTCACCAAACATAGTAACTATTATGTTTCTTTGTATGATTTGTTGTTTTGATACCATGTCTATGTGGAGCTAAACTTCACATTCTAGGACTGTGGTTCTTTCATGACTATTGTTATTTGGATATTGATTTTGATTTCTTAGTTTATTATATTGGTTTATTTAGTCAATCCTACATTTAATTATTTGATTTCTTGATCACCAATTGGATACTATTTAAGAATCTAGAGTTGAACTCGAAAGTGGGAATTTTAGATTGCATATAGGGTTGAGTAGAGCATGTTCTTGAACCTGGGCATCATGGAACATATTTGCAGTTAGGATAGACATATACCTAATTGCCTTGCTTGGTTGATTTACAGGAGTTATAAATGCATTCTTTCTAGTTCTAATTCCATAGACATATAGGCGTTAGGCAAGCTTCAATAGGCGAGTAAGAACTCGACAGATTCATATGACAATATTAAACCTATTAACCAATAAACTAGATAAATTATTTAGTCAATTCAATCAAAGAATACGATAGGATTGTTAGATAGCCTATAACCCTAGACCGTTTTCAACACATTGATAACATACAAATTTGTTCTTCCTATGTTCAAAGTTGATTATGTGTTTTTTTTTCTTTATTTTAATTAGTTTAGAATCAAATACTTCTAGTTTTAATTCTTGTTTAGATAATTAGGATAGTTTAATTTAGTTAATAGTTAATCACAAGTCCTCGTGGGTTCGACATCTGACTTTTAGTCACTTTAATACTTGACGATCGTGTATACTTGCGTATGCGTTTGGCCATGGACTTAGAAATTTGTTGTTTTTATATATTAGACTTTTAATTTTATCCAATTTTTATTATATATATTTTTATTTTTATAAATGTTTGATATTTTCTCTTATGTGTGTTTCTAGTTCTTGCAGCTTGACATCTGGGGATGGAATATACAGCGGTATGGTTATTGATGAAGGCGCTTGGTTGACGAAAGTCTTTTATGGCCCATACTTTTGGGCTTGTCATGACCTGACCTTTTGGAAGTCTGAATTTGCATATGGGAGTAAGGTTTGGTATTGTGACGAATATTATCGATTAAGGGTATATGTTAAATGACATTGTTTGTTAACAACATTGGTGAATGACTGGTCTAAGAAGAGATTTGATCTTGCACAAGAAATTGACCGGTTTGGTTTGGCTGTGCGCAACTTAGATGTATATGAGTGCAAAGGTTGATGCGTGTAATGCCCAATAATTTAATGATGAGTTGTATGAAGCTGGAAAAAATCTTCTAGACCAAATCGAGGAGCATAAACGAGAAGACCAATTATTAAACTAGATTTTTCTTAAGGATGTCAATGCTGGGAAGAGTGTTCAAGAATCATATGAGGGAGTAGATAATGTTATATTTGAAGACTCTAGTGCATGTATATATGAGGATGTAAATAGTAATACAATTCCAAAGTTAGGGCGTGTTGGTCCTCATTCTAAATATTTTTTGACATTGTGTTTGGATGATGACATGGAAATAGGGTCATCTGAGCCTTTGGAGGAGTCAATGGAAGAGAAACAAGCTGCTTAGATTCTTGGATTTGTCGTGCCAGAGAGAAAAAAATACATTCTTCATACAAAGGCCGAGAAGTATAGAGCAAAATATTTATTACTTGGTCTGTTTATTTTTGTATCCCCACCAAAAGAGCATAGCCACAGACTGGATGCCCTATTAGGGACTCAGTTCAAAAGTTTGAGGTGGAGGCAAAAAGTGGTTCAAGTTGTTCCGCGACTGATACACTCTAATTACACCTAAGTAAATTGTTTAAGGCGGTCGATGTCAAATATAATCACCCAACTAGATTGGGGTCGAATCCCCAAGGAATAGGTGTGAAAAAGGTTACTTGAATAGTGTGAAACTTGACTTAAGTCTTAATCCTACTCTGTTACCTTAAAAGAGAGTATGGTAATTATGAGTTATCGAGAAAATTATTTTGTTATGAGAATGTAATTAATTTGATTAGGGAAACCAAAGTTGTATCCCCATCAATGTAATGTAATGCTATCGGTGTTAATATGATATATTTATAGTGAAAGGTCCTTTAATATGAGAATGGTTTCTGAATGACTACCTCTAATGACCCGCCCGGTCGTTCTATGAGATTTACCCCATTTCCCCTATTTCTGCATTTGTTATGTATCTATATCTTGTTTTTGATGTGTTGGATCAGTTGGTTTGGGTCCGGAGTAGTTATGGTGAGAGTTTAGGTATTTAGCCTAATAGTTGAGAAAGTCAACTGAGAGTTGACTTATTGGTAAACAACCTCGGAATGCGATTTTATGGCTCGGATAGCTTCGTTAGGAGATTTGGGACTTGGGAGTGTATTCAGAATATTTTTCTGATGTCCGGAGTAGAGTTAGGCTTGAATTGGCGAAAGTTAATTTTTGGCGATTTCCGATCGGTAGTGGAAAATAGGCTATCGAGGTCGGAATGGAATTCCGGAAGTTGGAACGGTTTCTTAATGTCATTTTGGATATGTATGCAAAAGTTTAGGTTAATTAGAGGTTTTTTGGTTGGTTTCGGTGTAGTTGGCAAATTTAGAAGTTTCAAAATTTTTAGGCTTGAATTTGATGTAAATTTGGTATTTTCTTGTTTTTTTTGGTCTTTCGAAGGCTCGACTAAGTTGGAATAATGCTATGGAGTGTGTTGGTATGTTTGGTTGGGGCCCCTAGGGGCTCGTGATTTAATTCGGATGGTTGACGGGAAGTTGTAGTGATTTTTTGAAATCTGCTGTGCTGGTTTGCTGGTGTTTTTGCACTTGCGGAAGGGGAGTCGTAGGTGCGATCACGTAGGAACGGAAGGGGAGGTCGCAGGTGCGAGTTTTTCTTGTATAGGAGAGGTCTGCAGGTGCGAGGATTTTTTTCGCACTTGCGATGTCGCAAGTGCGGAAAAGTTGGAAAATGGGAGGAAAGAATTGGAATTCCTTTTGAGGTTTTGGAATGGAAATGGTGGTCCGATTTTAGTGTTCTTGCTATGTATAGAATCGTTGGAGGACGAGGTTTCTAATGATGTAAAAATTATTGTATTCCGAGATGTGGGCCCGGGGCTCGGGTTTGGCTGAATTTCGAGATTTTTGTTTAATTTGATGCTTTTCGATTGTGTTGTGTTCCTTGAGTATATTTTAATGATGTTGAACTGATTTTTGCTAGATTGGTGGAATCGGGAGCCAATTTGAGGGGCAAGTGCATTGCGGACTAGTGTCGCGACCCGGTAGAGGTAACTAATGGCTATAAATCTTGTTACTGAGGGTATGAAACCACCCCGGACTACATTTTTCTTGTTGTTCCTAGAATGGCGCACATGTCGGATAACGAGTGTGTGGAGCGTACTGACTTTTGGACTGGACTAGGTCCTCTCCGCGGCAACTAATGAGTTGCATATTTACTCAAAACCTTATGTTTATTATGCTCTAAAAGAATTGTTTAATATTTGGGCTATGCGCCATGTTTGGGGCCTAGTGACGATCTGTTTTAACCCCTTGGAGGCTACTTTAATGATATTCTCACTACTTGAAACTATGATTTTACACTCAGTCTTCTTGTGAAATCGTTGACACTCCTATTGATGATATTACTTTTTTTTCTTGAAATGAAATACTATTTTCGGGTCGAGAACCCCGTTTTACTTATGGACCGAGTGGCACGTTGAGAGTGTCTGACTGAGTGCGGCCGAGGCCAATGTTGTGAGGATATTTATGATATGAGAAAGGCCGAGAGCCTGAGAGCGATTGATGCCATGATTTGGCTGTTTATTTAGCGCTTGGGCTGAAGGAGCCCCTTCGAAGACGGAGTCTGTACACACCCCCGGTGAGCGCAGGTACCTACTGAGTGCGAGTGCCGAGTGCCGAGTGCCGAGTGCCGAGTGATAATTATGAGTGACTGTGAGGTGCTGAGTGACTAATTATGAGTGACTGTAAGGCATGCCCGTGGGGCTGATTATAATACATGTTTTGCCCAAGGGGTTACTGATGATTCCACTACTTTCATTCGGAGCTTATGTAATATGTTATGCCCGAGGGGCCTCTATATGATTCATTTAATTTTTATGCTATACCTTTCGGTTGAAGTTGTTGAAAAATATATATTGTTAAAGGGTTTTCAGAAGTTTATTTTTTTTAGGCATGACGATTTCATACATCTATGTTATACTATTTGAAAGTAAGGTTGTGCCTCTTGTGATTTGATGACATTGATTTTATATGGTTCTTGCTGCTCAGACCTGATTTATTTTCATTACTACTTAGTTGGTGTACTCACATTACTCCCTGCACCTCTGTTTGCAGATTTAGGAGCAGACCTCGAGCATCAGCCTTTATCGTCCACAGCGGAGCCGGATTGCGGGATATAGAGGTAGCTGTCCAGCTTCCGCAGCATCTCTGTTTTCGCTTCCTGTGTATTTATCTTTGATTCGGAGATTTGTATTATAATAGTTAATTTGGATTATTTCACTACATGCTCATGACACGTTGGCTCCGGGTTCGGGGGATTTCAGTATTGTTCTATGATGACCTTCTTTATTCAGTAGTTCTGTATAGTTATGAAATGATCAGATTTCGGAAATGGGATGTTTTTTTAAGAAATTGTGATCATGTGATATATTGGCTAGCCTAGTTCTACAATAGGCGCCATCACAGTCGGTGGGGATTTGCGGTCGTGATAGTTTGGTATCAGAGCCCTAGGTTACATAGGACTCGACGGTCATGAGCAGGTTTAGTAGAGTCTTGCGGATCGGTACAGAGACGTCTGTACTTATCTTCGAGAGGCTGCCAAACTTTTAGGAAACATTCTATCTTTCTTAAGCTCTTTCGTGCTGATCTATTGATTCTTGAAATCTGAACTTATGTTGCTTCATTCTCTCACAGATGGTGAGGACACGCCGCACCGATCAGAGTGACCAGTCACCGGCTAGACCAACGAGAGGTCAAGGTCGTGGTAGAGGTAGTCGGCCAGCCCGCGCAGCAGCCAGGGCAGTACCTCAGGATCCCCTATCGATCATGGTTGGGGTTCCGCCGATGGTGTCCCAGAAGTGTCTATGGTTATTCCGGGTCTTTAGAAGGCCCTGTCTCAAATTTCAAAGTATGCACTAGTTTGGCTCAGGCAGTCGCCATGTCCTCTTCTACCACTACAATTCAGGACGGGGAAGGCAATCAGACTCCAGCTGCCCGGGCACCTGAGCAGGCTGCACAGGGTATTCAGGCACCGGGAGTAGCCCCAGCTCAGCCAGCTGCTCCGGTTCAGGATTATGTGGTCCCTGCTATGCCTGAGGACGAGCAGCGCAGGTTGGAGAGATTCAGCAGACTTCAGCCTCCGACTTTCAGCGGTACAGAGGGAGAGGATGCCCAAGGATTTCTAGATAGGTGCCAGAGGATACTGCGCACCGCGGGTATTTTGGAGACCAGCGGGGTCTCATTTGTTACATTTTAGTTTGCGGGTGCTGCCTTTACATGGTGGGAGTCACTCGAGAGGCGTAGACTGGTTGGTTCAGCACCTCCTACCTGGCGGCAGTTATCCACTATATTCTTGGAGAAGTCTGTTCCTCAATCCCACAGAGAGGAGCAACGCAGGCAGTTTGAGCAGTTGCGCCAGGGAGATTTATCCGTTACTCAGTACTAGATGAGGTTCTCCGAGTTGGCTAGGTATGCTTCTGAGATTGTCCCTGCTGATAGAGAGAGGGTGAGGAAGTTTGTGGATGGTCTTTCTTATCAGCTTCGGTTTCTTATGACTCGGGAGAGGGTATCAGGTGCTTCATTCGAGAAGGTTGTTGACATAGCTCGAGATATTGAGTCTGTTCGCCGCCAGGAGAGGGAGGCCAAGAGGCCTTGTGGTTCGGGCAGTTCCAGAGTAGGGTAAGGGCCGCCCGTTCAGGCCTCCTCAGTCAGGCCGCCCAGCTTATAGTGGTGCATCTTCGGGGCAGGGTCCCCGTGGTTCTCAGTTAGGCCGTACTTCTTTCGACGCCCTCCCATCTCAGAGTCCAGCTCGAGCACCTCCAGTTCAAAGTTCTTCGATGCAATGAGTCTTCTAGTGGCCGTTCAGGTGCTAGGGGTTTCTATCAGTCCCCACCTCCAACTCCGGGTAGTTGCTTTAAGTGTGGAGAGTTCGGGCACGTGTGGAGGCAGTGTCCCTACCGTTTCGGGTGGATCTTCTCAGCAGAGGGGCCAGCCCTTGAATTCAGCTCCAATCACTTCACTACCCGCCCAGGCAGCCAGGTGTAGTGGTCAGTCAGCCAGAGGCCGCCCTAGAGAGGGAGGTCGAGTAGGGGGAGGTCAGGCTCGTATGTATGCATTTCCAGCCAGGCCGGATGCTATGGCCTCAGATGCCGTGATTGCAGGTATTGTTTCAGTATGTTGCCGTGATGGCTTGGCATTATTTGACTCTGGTTCTACATATTCCTATGTTTCTTCATATTTTTCCGGATTTCTGGATGTGCCCCGTGAGTCTCTAGACACCCCTGTTCATGTGTCGACTCCGGTGGGCGATACGGTTATTTTGGACCTTGTGTATCGATCATGCACTATATCTATTGGGGGTCTGGTGACCCGAGTGGACCTACTATTACTCAGGATGGTCCATTTTGACGTGATTTTGTGCATGGATTGGTTATCTCCGTGCCATGCTATTCTTGATTGTCACGCTAAGACCGTGACGTTGGCTATGCCAGGGTGTCCGAGGGTTGAGTGGAGAGGTTCTTCCGAGTATATTCCTAGCAGGGTGATTTCTTACCCGAAGGCTCGGCGCATGGTTGAAAAGGGGTGTTTGTCTTATTTGGCCTTTGTCAGGGATGTCGGTGGTGAGACTCCCGCTATTGATTTAGTTCCTGTGGTCTGTGATTTTCCGGATGTGTTTCCTGTAGACCTGCCAGGCATGCCACCTGACAGGGATATTGATTTTGGTATTGACCTGGTGCCAGGCACTCAACCTATTTCTATTCCACCATATCGTTTGGCGCCACTGGAGCTAAAGGAATTGAAGGAGCAGCTTCAGGAGCTCCTGGTTAAGGGGTTCATTCGGCCTAGTGTGTCACCTAGGGGTGCACCGGTGTTGTTCATTAAGAAGAAGGATGGGTCCATGCGTATGTGTATTGACTATCGGCAGTTTAATAGGGTTACGGTGAAGAACAGGTATCCCTTGCCCCGTATTGATGATTTGTTTGACCAGCTTCAGGGAGCCAGAGTGTTTTCCAAGATTGATTTGAGATCTGGGTACCATCAGTTGAGGATTCGGGATTCTGATATTCCGAAGACTGCTTTCAGGACCAGGTATGGTCATTATGAGTTCTTGGTTATGTCGTTTGGGCTGACCAATGCCCCATCTGCGTTCATGCAATTGATGAACATCGTGTTTCAGCCTTATCTTGATTCCTTCGTCATTGTGTTCATTGATGACATCCTGGTTTATTCTCGTAGCCAGGAAGAGCATGCACAACATTTGAGAGTTGTGTTATAGAGATTGAGGGGGGAGAAGCTTTATGCAAAATTCTCCAAGTGTGAGGTTTGGCTGGGATCGGTAGCTTTTTTGGGGCACGTGGCGTCCAGTGAGGGGATTCAGGTTGATCCAAAGAAGATAGAGGCAGTGCAGAGTTGGCCCAGACCGTCATCAACTACAGAGATTAGGAGTTTTCTTGGTTTGGCGGGATATTACCGTCGCTTTGTGGAGGGATTCTCTTCGATAGCTTCGCCTTTGACCATATCGACCTAGAACGGTGCTCTATTCAGATGGTCTAATGAGTGTGAGGAGAACTTTCAGAAGCTCAAATCAGCATTGACAACAGCTCCAGTACTAGTTTTGCATGCTGGTTCGGGTTCTTACACAGTTTATTGTGATGCTTCCAGAGTTGGCTTAGGAGCGGTATTGATGCAGGACAGTAGGGTGATTGCCCACGGGTCCAGATAGTTGAAGGTTCACGAGAAGAATTTTCCAGTGCATGATCTTGAGTTAGCTGCCATTGTTCATGCCTTGAAGATTTTGCGGCATTATCTGTATGGAGTGCAGTGTGAGATTTTCACTGATCATCGCAGTTTGCAGTATCTGCTGAGGCAGAAGGACTTGAATTTGTGTCAGAGGAGATGGTTATAGCTCCTCAAGGATTATAACCTCACTATCTTATATCATCCGGGGAAGGCCAATGTAATGGCTGATGCCTTGAGTCGCAGAGCAGAGAGTTTGGGGAGTTTAACTTACCTTCCAGTAGCAGAGCGGCCATTAACTCTTGATGTTCAGGCCTTAGCAGGTCATTTGGTGAGATTGGATCTATCAGAAACCTCGCGGGTATTGGCTTGTGTAGCCTCCAGGTCTTCTCTTTACGATCAGATTAGAGCACGCCAGTATGATGATCCATATTTTCTTGTTCTTCAAGACAAGGTATGTCGCGGTGATGCTAGGAATGTGGTTATTGGTGATGATGAGGTCATGAGGATGTAGGGCCGGATTTGCATGCCCAATGTAGATGGACTTCGAGATTTGATTCTAGTAGAGGCTCATAGTTCACGGTATTCCATCCATCCGGGTGCCGCAATGATGTATCAGGATTTGGGGCAGTATTATTGGTGAAGGAGAATGGAGAAGGATGTTGTGAAGTTTGTGGCTCGGTGTCTCAACTGTCAGCAGGTCAACTATGAGCACCAGAGACTGGGTGGATTGCTTTAGAGGTTTGATATTCCGGAGTGGAAGTGGGAGCGGATCACCATGGACTTCGTAGTTGGACTCCCACGGACATCGAGGAGGTTTGATGCTATATGGGTTATTGTGGATCGGCTGACCAAGTCCGTGCACTTCATTCCTGTTGGTACTACGTATTCATCGGAAAGTTTAGCTGAGATTTGTATTAGGGAGATTGTCCGTTTGCATGGGGTTCCAGTTTCTATCATTTCCGACAGAGGCACTCAGCTCATGTCCCAGTTTTTGGAGGATATTTTGCGTGCTTGTGTGATTGACTTTGGTGGTTCTTGGGATTAGTTTCTGCCACTAGCGGAGTTTGCATATAATAACAACTATCAGTCAAGTATTCAGATGGCTCCGTATGAGGCCTTGTATGGTAGGAGGTGTAGATCTCTGGTTGGTTGGTTTGAGCCGGGCGAGGCTTGGCTATTGGGCACAGACTTGGTTCAGGATACTTTGAGTAAGGCAAAGTTGATTCAGGAGCGGCTTCGCACGACGCAGTCTAGAAAGAAGAGTTATGCGGACCGGAAGGTCCGAGATGTATCTTTCATGGTTGGGGATAAGGTGTTGCTGAAGGTGTCACCCATGAAGGGTGTTATGAAATTCGGGAAGAGAGGGAAGCTGAGTCCCAGGTTCATTAGGCCATTTGAGGTACTTCAGAGGGTTGGGGAGGTGGTTTATAGGCTTGCTATGCCTCCCAGTTTATCGAGTATTCATCCAGTATTCCATGTTTCAACGGTCTGGAAGTACGTTGGTGACCCTTCCCATGTTTTGGACTTCAGCACGGTTCAGCTCGAGGGTGATAAGTCATATGAGGTAGATCCAGTGACTATTTTGGGTTGTCAGGTCAGGAAGCTGAGGTCTAGGGGTATAACTTCAGTGAAGGTTCAGTGGAGAGGGAAGTTGGTGGAGGATGCCACCTGGGAGGCCGAGCGGGTGATGCGGGACAGATATCCTCACTTATGCGAGGCTCCAGGTATGTTTCTAGACCCGTTCGAGGACGAACGTTTGTTTAAGGGGGGGGGGGAGGATGTAACGACCCAACCGGTCGTTTTGTGAGATTTACCACATTTCCCCTATTTTTGCATTTGTAATGTATCACTATCTTGTTTTTGATGTGTTGGATCAGTTGGTTTGGGCCCGGAGTAGTTATGGTGAGAGTTTAGGCATTTAGCCTTTTAAAGTAGCCTAATCATTGGGAAAATCAACTGAGAGTTGACTTATTGGTAAACGACATCGGAATGCAGATTTTATGGCTCGGATAGCTTCGTTAGGTGATTTGGGACTTGGGAGTGTGTTCGGAATATTTTTTTGATGTCCGGAGTAGAATTAGGTTTGAATTGGCGAAAGTTAGTTTTTTGCGATTTCCGGTCGGCAGTGAAAAATAGACTATCGAGGTCGGAATGGAATTCCGGAAGTTGGAAGGGTTTCATAATGTCATTTTGGATACGTCTGCAAAATTTCAGGTTAATCAGAGGTGTTTTGGTTGGTTTCGGCGTAGTTGACGAATTTAGAAGTTTCAAAATTTTTAGGCTTGAATTTGATGTAAATTTGGTGTTTTCGTGTTGTTTTTTTGGTGTTTCGAAGGCTCGACTAAGTTGGAATAATGCTATAGAGTGTGCTGGTATGTTTGGTTGGGGCCCCGAGGGGATCGGGATTTAATTTGGATGGTTGACGGGAAGTTGGAGAGATCTTTGGAAATCTGTTGTGCTGGTATTTTCGCACCTGCGGAAGGGGAGTCACAGGTGCGATCACGTAGGAGCGGGGGAGGTCGCAGGTACGCGTTTTGCCTGTATAGAAGAAGTCCACAGGTACGAGGATTTTTGTCGCACCAGCAATGTCGCAGGCGCGAGAATTGGCCAGTTAAGTGAGTTTCACAGGTGCACACCCTGGGACCGCAGGTGCGGGTCCGCAAGTGCGGCCAATTGTCCGCCTGTGCAGAAATGACTGTGCAGTTCAGTATAAAAGGACCCCCCCTCCGCGAAATTTATTAAGTTTTCATCAATTTGCATGCGGGAGGAGTCCATTGAACGTGGTTTTGAGAGAGAATTTCAAGGTTCTTCAGCAAAGGTAAGTTCTTTGATTGTTAATCACGTTCCTATGTTATGTTGTTAAGATTAGGCTTGAAAATTTAAGGATTTGGGTAGGAAAAGTTTGAAAAATGAGAGGAAAGAACTGGGATTCCTTTTGAGGTTTTGGAATGGCAATTGTGTCTGAGTTTAGTGTTCTTGGTATGTATAGAATCGTGGGAGGATGAGGTTTCTAATGATGTAAAAATTATTGAATTCCGAGATGTAGGCACGGGGCTCGGGTTTGGCCGAATTTCGAGATTTTTGTTTAATTTTATGATTTTTGATTGGATTGAGTTCTTTGAGTATATTTTAATGATGTTGATCTGATTTTGGCTAGATTCGGTGCAATCGGGTGCCAATTTGAGGGGCAAGTGCATTGCGGACTAGTGTCGCGGCCCGCTAGAGGTAAGTAATGGCTATAAATCTTGTCCTGAGGGTATGAAACCCTGGACTTCGTATTTCTTGATGTTAATAGATTGGCGCACATGTCGGATGACGAGTGTGTGGCGCGTACTGACTTTTGGATTGGACTAGGTCCTCTCCGCGGCAACTAATGAGTTGCATATTTACTCAAAACCTTATGTTAATTATGTTCTAAAAGAATTATGTAATACTTGGGCTATGACCCATGTTTGGGGCCTAGTGCCGATCTGTTTTAAAACTTTTAGGGCTACTTTACTGATATTCTCACTACTTGAAACTATGATTTTACACTCAGTCTTCTTGTGAAATCGTTGACACTTCTATTGATGATATTACTTTTTTTTTTCTTGAAATGAAATACTATTTTCAGGTCGAGAACCCCGTTTTACTTATGGCCTGAGTAGCATGTTGAGAGTGTCTGACTGAGTGCGGCCGAGGGAAAATGTTGTGAGGATATTTATGATATGAGACAGGCCGAGAGCCTAAGAGTGATTGATGCCATGATTTGGCTGTTTATTTAGCGCTTGGGCTGAAGGAGCCCCTCCGAAGACGGAGTCTGTACACACCCCCAGTGAGCGCAGGTACCTACTAAGTGCGAGTGCCGAGTGACGAGTGACGAGTGATTGGGAGGTATGAGTGACTGTGAGGTGTTGATTGATTGATTATGAGTGACTGTGAGGTGCTGAGTGACTGATTATGAGTGACTGTGAGGCATGCCCGAGGGGCTGATTAGTATATATGTTTTTCCCAAGGGGCTACTGATGATTCCACTACTTTCATTCTAAGCTTATGTAATATGTTTTGCCCGAGGGGCCTCTATATGATTCATTTCATTCTTATGCTAGACCTTTCGGTTGAAGTTGTTGAAAAATATATATTGTTAAAGGTTTTTCGGAAGTTGATTTTTTTTAGGCATGCCGATTTCATACATCTATATTATACTATTTGAAAGTAAGGTTGTGCCTCTTGTGATTTGATGACATTGATTTTATATGGTTCTTGCTGCTCAGACCTGATTTATTTTCATTACTACTGAGTTGGTGTACTCACATTACTCCCTACACCTCTGCGTGCAGATTCAGGAGCAGACCTCGAGCATTAGCCTTTATCGTCCGCAGCGGAGCCGGATTGCAGGATATAGAGGTAGTTGTCCAGCGTCCGCAGCATCTCCGTTTTCCCTTCCTTTTTATTTAGCTTTGATTCAGAGATTTGTATTATAATAGTTATTTTGGATTATTTCACTAGGTTCTCATGAAACGTTGGCTCCGGGTTCGGGGGATTTCAGTATTATTCAGTGATGACCTTCTTTATTCAGTAGTTCTATATAGTTATGAAATGCTCAGATTTCGGAAATGGAATGTTTTTTAAAGAAAGTGATCATGTGATATATAAGTTAGCCTAGTTCCACGATAGGCTCCATCACGGTCGGTGGGGATTTGGGGTCGTGACACTACCCGATATTTCCCAATAGTTATGTAGTATTTTCATTTTATGATTTTCCCAAATATAAAAGATTTACAATTAAAAACAATCAATTTATGCCAAATAGAACCCATTTATTCCTAATGAGATTCTATTAAATAAGGTTTAAAGCCTTGAGGTTTTGTTATTCAATTCTACCAAACCCTAACCCACTTTTCCAAGATAGAGTGAAATGGCATTATGCAATGTTTGCAAGTACCAACATTAAATGAAGCATGAGAAATGAATAAATACCAACCAACAATTATATATATATTGAATGGTAAACGCCCATTAACATGACACCCATTTAGCTCCACAACCTTAGTATTTAAAACTAGTTACTCATACTAAAATCCAAGAACAAAGCAATAAATAAATCCATAAATCTTACAAATATACAAGATCTCTCTTCAAAAACTTCCAAAACAATGGTGTATTCAATGCTCTAAATGTAGCCTCTTTTTCGGACAAGATGTCCCCACAAAAACCCTAGTTATTCTATTTATAATGGGCTAAAAGGCGGGGTCAAAATATGGTAAAAATACCCCTGTAACTCACATCTGCTATCGCAGAACGGGTCGCAGAATCACTTCGCGGACCGCATAATTACAACTTTTTTGTATAATTTAGTGTCTAGTTTCCCAGTTGTTCATCGCAGATCCGTTATGCGGTCCACACATTGATTTCGCGACCGCAGATGATGCCACAAAATTTTCTAACAGAACTCTTTCTTGAACTTATGCGGTCATTATGCGGTCTGCACAAGCGTTATGCGACCACATAATAGATCGCATACTCCTCTCTCAAAAACTGGGAAAAACTACTTCATTCTATGGTTGGTCTGCGGCCTGCATATCACTTTTGCGGTGTGCACTTGTATACTACTTCAAGAACCTAACTTCTACTAAATCTTGCTTTTCATGCGTTCTCACAATAAAGAAAATCCCTAACTCGACAAATATGTACAAGGGATACAATCAAACACTCTTTCACTTAGAAAGAAGGCTAAATGCTACAAGTATCAGTCCACATGCTTGTCATTATTTCAACTTAAGGCTATCTCGGGAATAATTGTTGTAGATCACAAAGAACTTTTCACGGGTTGTGGTGTAGGCTTCGGACTGTTTGGACGAATATGTGGTAATGTAGTGGTTTTACCGTCCTTGAACTCTACATACACTTTGCTTCTTTACCACATAGCACTTATTGACCTCGAGTTACTGACATAGAACCACCTCACCATATTTTTTCAATTTTCAGAAGACTCCACACCATTTTTTTCATATACAGATGTCTTTCTTTGTTTTTCATTTGGAGCTTGAATATCTTCATATACATTACTTTGAGGTTTTTGCTTCTACACACAGTGAACAACCTAACCAATTTTCAATTAACACCGACACCCCCAACTTAGGCTATTAACCTCATTCTTAATCGTTCAAGGAAGGATGGGTTCAAAAGAGAGAATTATTTCACAAAGGGGTAAAGGTTTGTAATGTAGTAGCCATGTAAAAGGTTGAAAGCTCAATTATGGGAGGGGGATAACTAGGATAATCGATGGGAGGTCAATTTGGTCAAAAATTAGTTAGCAATCACAAAGAGATCCTAAGATCATTTCAACACCCAATCATCAACCTGAGAATTGCATTAAGAAACCTACCGGGCAAGTTCTAGACATCATAAGTTAAGCACATGCATTAGTTATACAAATCCTCGCTCACTCACAATGCATGAACTGTTTGACTCGGCATAATTTTAGCCCTCAAGTGAATACAAGGCAACTCAAAGCTTCATCACATGATATTTGAGATTCTAAGTAAGCACAAAGTCAAAGAGCGAGCCTCGATTTCACAAGAATGACTAACCATTTATTTACAAAATTAGAAGGTTGCAATTTATTCAACGAAAACTTATCACATGCTTGAAGCTAGAACAAAAACACAAAACAAGTCAAAATGGTTTATGCTACCGCTGTGGTTCTACTACTACACCCTTGAAAAAGAACCAATCGAAGAAAAACCAAGTGGAATTCATTGTTATATAAAAATCTACACTATTAAGGTGAAAAATTTATATACAAGTTTCAATAATTTTGACTACCCCACCCCCAACCAAAGAGCATGAATTCTCCCCAATGCATTGAGAAAGTAAGAGCAAAGTTTAGGGGCTTCCTGGGGCACACTAGGCGCTTGGAGGGGCAGGAACATCCGAGGCAGTTGTGGGGTCGGAGGCTGACACTGTAGAAGCATCGAGTGGAACCTCTGACTATGTAGAGGTGTCTCAGACCATAATAGGAAGCTCCGCCTACTGTGAATATAGGTCATGGAACAGGGAGCTACTAACCTCACCAAGTGATGGTTGTGTGGTCGTGGGAGTGGCTTTGGCAACCATGTCTGCAAGTGAATGTGCAATGGTTTTCTGGACATCTGCTTCCTCCTCTCCCGGTGTATCTGTAGAGACAACAATTTGTTTTCCTCTTTTGTCCCGCTGATCATCATCCTCCTCAAGCAATCCCTCCTCTTCAGTTTCCCCCTTATTAGTTTCCCCCTGAGACCCTTCGGATTCCTCTTCTGAATGAGTATCAATGTGCCGGAGTCTGGAGCTTGTGAAGCCTCAGTACCATGGGCCATTGGATCTGACATGAGGTTTGTGAAATCAAGGTCAAGCCTTGGAAGGTGGGAGGTACCAGTGCCCTGCTCCCCTTCGTCTAGGAGAAGGGAGGTCAAATCAAACTCCAGGTTCTGGATCGTGTGCAGCTCTGACTTTAGCTCAGCTACATCCTTTTTGAGTTGAGTCATGTCTCCAGCTTCATCTTGATCGACCCTCTCAAGGTTCACTTTAAAGTGCTTGAGTCGTTCTTCATAAGATTGATGCTATTTTTGAAAAACACTCACTGAGGTTTGGATAGGGGCCACGGCTTGCCGGATGAGAGTTGGAAGTTCTTTTGTCAATCTATTTACTTTGGAATTGGCATATTGTGCCAATAGACCAAGATTTGAAAGTGCAGGCAATGAGGTAAGTGGTTGCGTAGTGGCTGGTCTAGGTCTGGATGTGGAGGTGGCTGGTGCGGAAGGAGTGTCAGGCACTGATGAAGCAACAGGTGCTGCTGAGGCTGGAGGAGGAGTGAGTGAAGGCTCTGGTGGATTTTCTATCACTTTTTCTGCATCATCATTGATCCGGATGATGTCAATATCTTGAACAGATTTTTCGTTGCGGTCATGTTTGAGGATAGGAGGAACTTCCCCAGCTTTACACAAAAGAATTGATCAAGCATGGGAAGGGGAGCGATGTTTCTTTCTGGTTTTCCTGGATCCCAATCTGACGGAATATAATCTCTCCCACATCAACTTTGATACCCGACATGATGCATGCAATGAGGATTGCCTTCTCGATACTTATGTCGGTTTCATTTCTTGAGGACATTAGACGAGAGCAAACCAAATTGATCCAGTACCGGACTTCTTGGGTGAGATCCCTCTTGAGGCAGGATAGAGTTCCCTAACAAGCGTCTCGTTGTACATCCCCGAAACCTGAGTGAAGAACTCCAATTTCCTCTTTTAAATATTTTCAACCACATGAGGGTAGTGTTCTTTTAAACCGTTTAAGCCTAGCTGCTTCTCTTCAAGTATTTTCTCTTTGCTAAACCATATCTGTACAGGTTCCAAGAGCCGGAAACCCCAAACCTGAGATCTTCACAATTTTTTTGACGCGCTTCAGCATGGAGGTCAAAGGGTGGAAAAAGATCAGTCTGTGCCTCCTCCTCTTCAGACTGGGAGGAGTGCTCAGATATACTTCTGTTTGTGTCAGGTCGTGTGCATTTGGATTGATGTGCTTGTTATCTCAGAGAAGCAGCCTGTTTGTTTCCTCGAGGGGGAGGTTGTCAGAATGATAGGGATTTCTTCAGTTCCATTCATATCAGTTAATCAATGAGTGCGTATGTTATATGGCATGGGCAACATAATGAGAACAAATAAAAGAATCAAGAAGTTTATGCGATCGGTTATGAGATCTTATAACAACTCTGCGAGCCGCAAACATATCGCATAATACACCCCTCAGAAGCAAAGCAAGTTATGCGGTCCACAGAAGTGGACGCAGAACAACTTATACGACCGCGGGTTGGTTGCATTTTGTTCTTCAGATTTAGCATTTTACCTACCTCAATCTGCGACAATTTTGCGGTCCAAAATTTTTTTTCTGCAGTCGCGAATCCAATCGAACAAATAATTTTTAGAAAACTACCTAGGGCACAAAATGCGATGTAATTGCGGACCGCAAGGATCATCCTCCTCGGTAAAAAATAAGTCTTCCCACTAAGTCTAAAATACAGAGTTTTCTAGTAGATACAGTCAGTCATTGCACACCTATTAAGATGAAATGCAAGAAAAATGCTACAACTTTCCAACCCCTGATCTTCTACTCCTACTTTGTAGATTAAATCGCCAAATTCCACTTTACCCACAACATAAAAAAAAATTCCCAGCGATGATTTTCAGCTCAATCGAGCACACATGAACACCCATAGCAAGGGATTGAGAAGAAGGGGGAAGGGAATGAAAGCACATGGTATTCTTCAATTTGATCAAGTAAGAGAAAAGGTGGAATTATACATACCAGATAGTAGAGGATTTGAAGATTTTGGTCTGAAGTACGAATTAGGTGAGCCCTTCCTTTTCAATTCCTTTTTCTTGTTGTGATTTTGTGTTGTTGTTTCAATGTTTTTGGCCTTTTTTTGTTTTCTTATCTTTGCTTGTGTGTTATGCGGTGCTCGTGCGTGCGAGAATGTAAATGAACAAAGAAACTGCGGAGTGAGCGATTTAGGATTTTAATACCTGTAAGGTTCGCGATGAGAAAGTGCATCGCATAACACATTATGCGGTCGCATATGTGTTATGCGATGAGTTAGTGACTGTGTGAGGCAAACCAGCTTTGCGATCAGTTCTGCGGTCGCATAATCATTATGTGGCCTGCAGAAAGTAAAATCTCACCGCATTTTTGAAGGTCCAGATTGCATTTTCTTCTGATTGTGTCTGCGATCATTATGCGATCCGCATATCCACTATGCGACCGCATATGTTGTCGCAGACCATAGGGCTTGCTTTCCTTCATCTTCCTCTACACTTGCACCATGTTTCATTGTATTTTTGGCTACCTGCATTCTAACACACACGTCAAACTGCTCAACACTAACAACTAAACCTATAGAAATTAAACCAAGAAGTGTTACCACACATGGGTTGCCTCCCAAGAAGCGCTTGATTTAACATCACGGCAAGACGATGTTGTCCATATTTTGGCTAATCATTTGTGAGGGATGGTGTAGGACTATCCTTGAGTGCGAATTGTTCTACCAAGTGCCTTTCTCCTTTGGTACCAAGGTAATTATTGACCGTTTGGCCATTTACTTTGAAAGTTCAGGTCCCGTCCTCAAACTCTAATTCAATAGCGTCATAGGGAGACACATTCACAACTTTGAATGGGCTAGACCATTTCGATTTGAGTTTGCCTGGAAATACCTTGAGTCTTGAGTTGAAGAATAAACTCAAGTCACCATATTTAAATTCCCGCTTCAAAATCTTCTTGTCATGAACAAACTTCATTCTTTCCTTATACATGGCTGCACTCTCATAGGCATGACGACAGAATTCTTCCATCTCGTTGAGTTGTGTCATTCTTAGATTAGCAGCTTCGGCCCAGTCAAGATTTAAATTTTTTAATGCCCATATAGTTTTGTGTTCAAGCTCCACTAGCAAGTGACACGCCTTTCCAGAAACCAAGCAGTATGGTGAGGTGCCAATAGGAGTCTTAAATGCTATGCGATATGCCAACAATGCGTCATCTAGCTTTCTTGACCAGTCGGTCCCGTTTGCATTAACAGTTTTTGCTAGGATGTTTTTGATCTCCCTGTTAGAGACTTCAAAACTGACCGTTTGACTGAGGATGATAAGGGGTGGCACCTTGTGTTTAACTCTATATTTTTTGAGCAGCCCGGTGAAAGACTTGTTGCAAAAGTGAGAACCACCATCACTAAGGATGGCCCTTGGGGTTCCAAACCCCGTGAATATGTTCTTCTTCAAGAAAGCGGCTACACTGGCCTCATTGTTATGCAATGAGATTGCCTCCACCTATTTGGAGACATAATCTACTGCCACCAAGATATATGTCATATGGCAAGAGCTTACGAAGGGACCCATGAAATCTATCCCCCACACATCGAAGATCTCGACCTCCATCATAAAGTTCATAGGCATTACATGTCTTCTAGATATTGACCCTTGTCTTTAACATTGATCACATGCCTTGACCATTTGGTTTGCGTCTTGGTAGATCGATAGCCAGTAATAGCCACATTCAAGCATTTTTCTGCAGTACAGTTTCCACCATGATGGCCCCCAACTGGGGAGTCATGAAATGCTTTTAGAATTTTCATTACCTCATCTTCCGGAACACAACGTCCAATGATGTTGTTGACGCAAATCCTGAACACAAAGGGTTCCTCCCAATAGTATTTCCTACACTCCCGCAAGAACTTTTTCTTTTGATAAGCTTCCAATCCGTCGGGGATAATGTCACTAACCAAGAAGTTAGCGATGTTGGCATACCAAGGAGTGAAGGTGCTAGACAATGCCAATATGTGCTCATATGGAAAGGCATCGGTAATTTAAAGATCTTCTTTTCGTCTCCCTGCCTCTTCAAGCCTAGATAAGTGGTCCGCAACTTGATTCTCTGTTCTTTTCTGATTTTTGACTTCGAAGTCGAACTCTTGTAACAAAAGAACCCATCTAATCAATCTTAGTTTAGCATCCTTCTTCGCCATAAGATAGAGAAGAGCAGCATGATCGGAGTAGACTATCACTTTGGACCCCAATAAATAGGCCCGAAATTTTTCAAAAGCATAGACAATGGCAAGATTTTCTTGCTCCGTCACCGTGTAATTCATTTGTGCGCCATTGAGTGTCTTTCTTGCATAGTAGACAGGGTGAAGGATCTTGTTATGCCATTGACCAAGTACCTCCCTAATAGCTACACCAATAACGTCACACATGAGTTCAAATGAAAGAGACCAATCAAGTGTGACAATAATAGGTGTCGTGGTGAGCCTCTATTTCATTTCCTCAAAAGCTTTGAGGCACTTCTCATCGAAATCAAACTTTGCATATTTTTCAAGGAGCTTGCACATGGGACTTGCAATATTTCAGAAGTCCTTGATAAAATGCCTATAAAAACCGGCATGCCCCAAAAATCTCCGAACGCCTTTTACTGAAGTGGGAGGAGGAAACTTGGAAATGATATCGATCTTTGTCCGATCAACCTCTATTCCTTGCTTGGAAATTTTGTGGCCCAGAACTGTCACACCCTCAGACTTAGGGAGCATGACCGACGCTCAATCGAGGGAACCCCACTGAGCAAGTCTATTAGATTCGTTCTACCCAAACTCGCTCATGAACAAAGAGAAGACATATTTTCATTAATTAGATAATAGGGAGATCATGTATACATTACTACATCATTTCATTAGTTACTTCATTTTAAAGTCTCCAAATACACACCTTTTTCATAGTTTGAAGTGGGATAAATGATTCAAACACAACAATATTTCGTCCGACTTTCCCAGCATCCATATACAACCCACACTATATCTACGGAGACTCTAATAGATACAATAGAGTGCTACAAAAGTGCCGGCAACAAGGCCCCGACTATACCTCAAGTACAATACATAAGGAATAAAATATGTATGACCTCGAAATGAAATGGGGCTCATAAAGACTGCTGGGAGGAGGATGTAATACTATCACCGATCAATGCTACCTGTTGAGGAACCACCCGCATCCATTTAAAGATGCAGTGCCCCTGGAAAAAGGGACGTTAGTACCATCGAATAGTACTTGTATGTATAACTAAATACCATCTCCATAGAATGATCATTAATAAAAGAAGGAACACTAATAAATTCAATAGAGGCTTCAAACAGTACCAAAAAGATCATGTTAAGAATCACATAAGCTTTCAAGTAAGTTTCCATAATTTTAGGTTGGAGGGTCTTTAGTACCGATATACCATCATCCATAATACCAATGCATTCTTACATCGAGTATGATCATGACTCGATCGACTAGGGAGTCTAATTTGAGACATCAACCATGATCATAATTCCATTTATAATTTCCAGCACAGTCACCACCATGTGTACGGCATGGAATCCGATCACGGCTCGATCTGCTAGGCCGTCTTGCTCGAGACATTACCATTTGCTATCAATCACCTCATTTCTTACTTCTTTCACATCTTCAACTCATCGGCACTAGTGGCCACAATTGTTATATCATATTTGGCGCTTGGCCGTATTTCATAATTCAAGTTATTTTCCACATTCCAACATTGTTATCATCATCAACAACAACAAGGATTTTCATTCAATACTTTGATTACATATGTGAGCACTTTAGAATCTAAGGCACATAGAGACCTTTCACACAATTTGGCATAACAATCTTCATTCGAATTTGACTTGAAGCGTAGGCATTTTTTATTAGCACATATTCCATGTTTCGAACACCTCCTCAAATTATAAGATAACATGATGAAAGAATAGGAATACATATTGCACATATATTTTTCAACGCAAGCACATTCAGACTAGAAATTTCTATACGATCAATTTGAGACTTACACCGATTGCATGAATACCATGGGATTCAATTCTAAGAAGAGGGGGTTTAGCCAACATGCCTCGATTGAGCTTTCGTTAGAGCTGCTACAATGTTCCACTACCCTTGGTAACGTCAATCTATATAAACATGGTCAAATTGGACCATCATTAGGAAGGGGTTCATATCATTCGGCTCACTTAGGTATTTTATCAAACAATGAGTGTGCACATTTCTCTACAACCTTCATTGATGATATTTCTTTTTCCAATACCCACTCTTTGCCCAACCAATTCATATTACAACCAGCCTTTAATAGTTTAGGACCTGCAACAATGTATTCATGTCTTACCGTCCATCCCCAACCAACTAATTCATCAAACAAATCATTTTTCATTCTCTACAAATTCTAAAAATTCCATTTGGTGAAACTATGGCTTCCAATCACCAGAAAATAAGTTCTAGCTCTAATTTTCTACTCATATATTCATTATTAAGTCATGAATGCAAGTAAAAGGAGATGGAATTACCTTTGGGGTGAATCTTGTAAAAGTCCTCACTTGAGCTCTTGGGAAGAATCCTTGAAAATATAATGATTCCGTGATGGATTTGGTTAGTTGTAGGGTGGAATTGATGGAATGAAACACCAAACTAGTAGGGATTACTCACCTTGAAGATGGGATGTTTTGGAGGTCTAGAGATAGTGGAGAGGGGCTCCAAGAATCGGTCAAGAGGAGTGGGGGAAGTGAGCTACCGAAATTCTCAATATAAAGGCTTCGGGATTAGCTTGTGCATCCTCGTGCGTCGCGCGGACATGGACGAGCTCTCATTGAATTTCGTGTGCTGGGGCGATACTTTGCTGTTATTTTGAAATTTTTGGGGGTCAGAGATCATTCAAACCCGTGCGGCGCACGAGTTCAGAAGATCTCCCCAGTAGCATCCTTTCTATATTTCATGTTTTCCAACTTACTCTCATTCGATACCTTGCTATGGTTTATACTCCAATTCACTTCCAAATCTTCATATAAGTATGAAACCATGATTACACAATGTTAACCTCATCAATAGCCATATAGGTATACAACCGAGATGTGGAGATCTCGAGGCGCGATTTAAGGCTTAAACACTTAGCAAGACTTTCTTCATTCTGTCTACCTTATTTTAGTAATTTGATCATAATTTCTTGTAGAAATATACAAATGACAAATGATTTGATGCATTTGAAACCATACTCGAAGGGCTATGATTTAGAGACAAAATTCATGGAAAATATCTTTTTTCTATGAGAGTAATCCCCACTTAAAGTAAGGTTTTGTGAAAATTGAGACATTCTTTCCACTTAATATATCCAACTTGTTCCACACAAATTCTTCCCACTCACAAACCTCCTTAATATGTTCCAACATACCTTAAGCATATATTTTCATTTCAAAATGATGTGTTTCTATCCCACTGGTCTCCTTTAATACTCGAAAACGTTATTCCCAAATATCGCTGGCGCATTTAAAATCTTAAATCATTAGGAAATTTTAATGAGGCCATACAAGAACAATACCCTCGTCCACCATGAAGTGACATTTTTCCCAACTAAGAACAAGGTCGGTTTCCTCACATCTTTTGAGAAATTGTCTATGGTTTTAAAGGCAATGCTCAAAGGAGTCACCAACTACAAAAAAGTCATCTATAAACACCTCTAATAAACCTCCACCATGTCCGAGAAGATTGACATCATGCATCGTTGAAAGGTGGCTGTTGCATTGCATAACCCAAATGGCATCCGGCTAAAGGCAAAGGTACCATACAGACATGTGAATGTTGTCTTCTCTTGATCTTCTAAGGCAATGTTGATTTGGTTATAGCCAGAATAACCATCCAAGAAGCAATAAATTGACCTTCCCGCTAGCCGATCAAGAATTTGATCTATAAAAAGCATAGGGAAATGGTCCTTTCATGTAGCACTATTGAGCTTCCGGTAGTCCATGCAAAGTCTCCACCCGGTCACCATCCTCATTGGGATGAGCTCATTTTTGTCATTTTGAATCACGGTCATGCCTCCTTCTTGGGCACACATTGCACCGGACTCACCCAAGGACTATCGGCAATGGGGTAGACAACCCCGACATTCAACCGTTTTATGATTTCTTTCTTCACCACCTCTTTCATGGAAGGGTTTAACCTTATTGGATGCTCCATGCTAGGTTTGAACTCTTGCTCCAATTGTATCTTGTGGTCACAAATTTCAACATGAATTCCTCAGATATTCGCTGTTATCCACCCAATGGCATGTTTGTGCTCCCTCAAGGTATTCAACAAGTGTTCAACCTGTACATCATTCAACAAAGAAGAAAATATTACATGTAGAGTTTCATTAGAGCCAAGAAATTTATACCTTAAGTGCGAAGGAAGTGGATTGAGCTCAAGTTGTGGTGGCTCGATAATTGAAGGCTTAGCGGGAGGAGTGACTCTATCTCTAAGTCAAGACAAAGTTTCTTTGGTGCATAAGTGTATGACCCAAGCCCTTCTAATGCATTTATCGATTCCATGTATCCTTCCATATCTTCACCATCAAAATTTACCAAAATAGCATCCAATGCCTCCAAGGTATTCTTCTTCCATCTTTACCTCAGCTGTATCATCTACCTCATCAATAATATCAATGATTGAGATACGTTTGTGTGCATGTGGAAATTTGACAACCTTACTCGCTTGAAAGGTAACCTCTTCATCATTAACTCAGAACTCAATCTCATTTCATTCTGAATCCATGAGTGCTCTTTCGCTAGAAATGAATGGTGTCACAAGAGGATAGGGATTTCTTTATCAACATCACAATCAAGGATATCAAAGTCGGCAGGGAGGAGGAACTTCCCCACTTTCACAAGAACATCATCAACAATTCCCACCGGTCTCTTTATTGAACGGTCGGCCATTTGCAACCTCATTCTTGTAGGCCTAGGCATACCTAAACCCACTTCCTTGTAAATAGCAAGAGGAATTAAGTTGATGCTATCCCCCATTATGACAAATAGATTTTGCAAATTTGTGTAACCCGATAGTGCATGGAATGGTGAAGGCTCCCGGGTCCTCCTTCTTTTGGACGGTGGTTGTTGAAATGATATAACTAACCCGGTGAGTCACATTCACCACTTAATTCTTGGTGGTTTTATTTTTATTGATCAACAATTTCAAGTACTTAGAAAAACCCCGCATCTCTTGAAATGCTTCCACAAATGGAATGTTCACTGATAATTGCTTGATAATGTCATAGAACTTCTCAAGTTTGCTATCATCAACCCTCCTAGAAAGTCTTTGAGGGAAGGGAGGAGGAGGCCTAGGAATTGGTGCTAGATCTTTTGGTGTCTATTTTACCTTTTCTTTAGCCTCTTCGCGGTTCAGTTCTTTAATGTCCACCTCCTTTGGGTGTCTCTCAGCTTCAACAACAATTGGCACCTCAACTTCTTGTTCAGAATCTTCCACTTCGACCACTTGTTCATTTTCTCCTTGAAGTAGTTTCCCACTTCGAATTGTGATTTCCATACAATGAGAAGTCGGACCATTCCCACTACCTTTTAGGTTTGTTATTGGGTCACTTGGGGGCGTGCTCTTCTGCTTCAGATTTTGCTCTCTTGATAGATCTCTCATTTACATTTATAACTTTTGTATGGATACGATGTGAGAACCCAAAAGCTTGTTCATGTTCTTCATTGAAGTGTAGGATCTTTCTTGATTTAGAAATACTCGTTCAAGCATGTTTTCCAACTTGGACTCACTTGAAGAGTTTTCCTTCCAATGCGGAGAGTTAGAATATTGCCCCTTTGGTGGAACATAAGGGTGTCCAACAATGAATGGAATTAGGTGGTAGATTTTGGATGTTTGTCTTGCGTCTCCAGCTAGCAAGTACCTGAAAACCCTCAACCTTAGGGCATCATCTGACGTGATTTTTCTTGTGCATCGCACTTATACCCAGAAATTTTCGAGATGTTGTGTCGGATAATCATCTGTGGAATTTCAGAAAAACCCCTCTGCCTTGAGCATTAGGATTATACTGTGCTCCACCTTGAAGGTGGAAACATCAACTCTTAGAGGGACTATGGCATTTGTATCCTCAAAATACTCATCTATATCCGCAAAAATATTTCCTTCTTCCGACTCGCCCATGTTTAACTAGTGACACCAAGCAAATCAAGCAAAGTGAGATAGAATAGAAGAAACATAAAGTAAAGCGCACAATAATGAGTAATTTCAAAATCGTATTCCCCGGCAACGACGCCAAAATTTAATACACTCAAATTACACCTAAATAAATGGTGTAAGGTGGTCGATGTCAAATATAATAACCCAACTAGGTTGGGTTCGAATCCCACAGGGAATATGTGTGAAAAGGCTACTTGAATAGTGTGAAACGTGACTTAAGTCGTAATCCTACTACGTTAGCTTAAAAGAGAGTTATGTAATTATTACTTATCGAGAGAACTATTTTGTTATGAAAATTTAATTAATTTGATCAAGGAAGTTAAGGTTGTGTCCTCATCAATGAAATGTAATGCTATCAGTGTTAATATGATATTTTTCTAGTGGAAGGTCCTTTGATATGCAAATGGTTTCTAAATGACTACCCAATATTTTCCAATAGCTAGGTAGTATTTTATCTTTATGATTTTTCCAAATATAAAATAGTTACAATTAAGAGCAACCAATTTATTCCAAATAGAACCCACTTATTCCTAAGCGGTTCTATTGAGCAAGGTTTAAATCCTTGAGTTTTTGCTATTCAATTCTACCAAACCCTAACAAACTTTTTCAAGTAAAGATAGAGTGAAATGGTATAATCAATGTTTGCAACGAACAACATTAAACGAAGCATGAGAAATGAATAAATACCAATCATTATATATATATTCAATGGTAAACACCCATTAACATTACACCCATTTAGGGTCCACAACCTTAGTATTTAAAACAAGCTACCCATACTAGAATCCAAGAACAAAGCAATAAATAAATTCATAAAGCTTACAAATATACAAGATTATCTCTTCAAAATCTTCCAAAATAATGGTGTATTCAATGCTCTAAATGTAGCCTATTTTTCAGACAAGATGTCCCACAAAAACCCTAGTTATTCTATTTATAATGAGCTAAAAGTCAAGGTATGGCAAAAATACCCCTACAGATTACAACTGCGATCACGGAATGGGTCACAGAATCACTTCGCGGCCCGCATAATTACAACTATGTCACATAATTGAGTATCTAGTTACCCAATTGTACATCGCAGATCCGTTACGCAATCCGCACATTGATTTCGCGATCGCAGATGATGCCGTAAAATTGCTCTCGCATAACTCTTTCTTACACTTATGTGGTCATTATGCGGACCGCACAAGAGTTATGCGACCGCATACTCCTCTCTCAAAACTGGGAATAGCTGCTTCATTCTGCGGTTGATCTGCGGCCCACATATCACTTTTGCGGTTGCAAACCTGCCGCATTTCCGCCCTTCTATGGGTTTTTGTCATATTTTCCGTGTTCTTGGTTCATCAAGTTTGGTATACTGCAAAAACAGCAAAACTACATAATAAATAACTTTAATTGCTTTAAAAGACGAGCGAAAGTCTATGTAATTAGTATCAAAAGTGCCAAAATTCTACGGCACATTAATGACGTTAAATTAGGCGCTTGTTGGGGAGCCTACCCAGCTTTACTTCTTTTTTTTTTTTTTTTTTTTAATATATTATTTTTGTAGTGTCTGTTTTTATTTTGTAGGATTATAAGAAAAAAAATCAAGGCCATAATATGCACAAAAGCAAGGAAGATGGTAGGAACTAGTGTGAGGTACCCGCATAAAGTACCATCCATGTGAGAAGTCTGAGTACCCCGTGAGCAGCTATTGCTTCGGCTTTTGGGCTTTCACGGAGTTTCTTATCCACATTTTTTTATTTTTTTATTTATTTGTGCATTGGGTACACTGCACTCTTTAAAGTGTGGGGTGGAAGATTCACTATGGTCTGTATAGTATTATATTTGTATACTATTAGTTTTTTTTACATTTTTATTGTTAGCTAGCTTCTTGTTTTTATTTGCATAGTTAGTAAAATTAAGAACTCCTATGCTCCCATACAAGTCCGCATTTGTGGAACATCACTTACAAGTGCAAAACAACACAAATTATTTCTCGCTAGTCAAAGATAGTATAGTTAAATTATCATATGCACAGGGATTGAATTTAAACAGTATTCGAATCATCTTTAGTTAATTACTATCCAAGATAATTAATACTTGATTGAATGGTTATCAACTATGATTAACTATAAAAAATTAAGTAATTAACAATTGATCACGAAAGACAACAGATGAGCAACAAAGAAATATCAATGAGAGAAATAAGTGTAATTGGTTAGACATGTGCAAGAGAATTGACTCGAGATCCAATTCATGAATTAGTTCACTCTATAATACTGTTGATTCTAACAAAGCCAACAGACAATTAGATTTCACTTGAAGTTAATGTTCCTCTTTCGATTAAACGTTAATTTCATTCATTAATCCAATTGGAGAACATTGAACAATTGCAACGAATAAAATGATAGTTTTCGTCTAAAGGGTAACTTCTTACGAATATTTTCCTATTTTCTACTTAGATTAATATTTCAAGAGGCTCTTTCAATTACATAGTTTAACCATGAAATTAAAATAAAGAATAAGATGTAAAAAATATTAATATAAATCTCGACTTTCGATTATGAAAAATAATAAAAAAATTCACAATACGATACGATTTAAAGCTCCATCAATTACTTCAAACAATTATCAAGAATCAAATCCCTAATCAAGTTATCAATACACCATATATTTCAACACCCTAAGAAAAATTACTCCATAGCATTGGAAATTCATCTCAACAAAGTACAAAAACATAGAAAACATCAATGCTATTGGTTGAAATATTGATCAATTCTTGTGTCTCCTTGTCGTAGTTGCTTCTCAAATCTTTCGTAGGTCAAAAGTCCCTTCAAAACGTATTTTTTGTGTATTATACCGTGTATAAGTGGGTCCAGACAAAACTACCCTTTCCAAGCTGAAACAAGAAAATACTCTTGGAAAAATGCACAGGCGCGCCGCGCCTAGTGTCGCACCATGCGGCATGCATGTGGAAATTATCAGAGACCATGTCAAACTTCTGTCAAACCCAATTTACACTGCCATGCCATGCCTCGCGGTGCCCCATGCGGTGTGGTAGTGTAGTTTTCTCAGAGTAACTTATTTCTTTCAACTTTTGATATCCGAACTTGGTCCTCCACCTCCAAACGCGATCCCGGTTTAATTCCTTGGGCTTTTACTCATACTTCAAAGCTCCAAAATTTTCAATTTAGCTCCAATTTATCTTTTTAACTCAATCACTTCCTGCAAGACATAAAACATGTAGTAAGTGCTAATCACCATCATTTAAGCTCAAAAACAAGTAAAATACAGTAATTAGAGTGTAAAATACGGCTAATACGGGTTTCTAGCCTACCATCAACACCTCACACTTAAACCATTGCTCGTAGTCGAGAAATCAAATTACACTTCACATAGAGATGACATTTTTATCAAATAACTTCCTTAACGCATCATGCCAAGAATATCTAAAGCAGACTAAGCAGCCTCGTATAACATCCTAGCCTCAAAACCCGACTCAAAAGCAACACACATTTTTCACAACCTTCTCACTTATTCTAACATAGAGGCCTAAGTAATTACATTTCCTTCGCAAGTCGTGTACCCTCATACCAAAAATAAAGAGTAGTCCCACACACAACAAAATTCAAGAACAAATAAGAATTCAAGATAGAAAGAATCCACTCAATGTCAAAAATAAAATTCATATGCCATAGAAAATGCACCATAGGCTTGCCCGTAGTCTAATATTCTATTAATTGAGATCATTCGGTCAGATATCAAGTGGGAGATTATTTTGGTTGTAATGTAGGCTGCGAGATGGGTAGGATGCAATTTGGATAATAGTTACTACACCTCCTTGAGCACTCTAATACATAAAATTTAACAATCTAAACCCCACACTTATGTTGAATCACTCCCCAACCTTCACAACATAATAACATCAAGACCCCAAATATTTTAGCACAACAAAGCAATATTTACCACTAGCAAGGAATAATATTTTCTCTCTTTATATATTCAAGCACAATTTTTTTTATCTTTTCTAAGTTATGATATTTTTTTGTCAAACAATTCTTCTTTTTTCTCAATTCATTACAAGTGGCTCTCACAATTGTTTCTAACAATACACCATTTTTTTTTCAACAGTTTCACTCAAAAACTCAACCATACCTCCACTTAGCTTTTAATAAGCTCATAACGATCAAGTTCTCATAAGAGATAACAGGTTCAAACAAATAGTCAATTCAAAAAAAGGGGTCAGGCTTGTATTGTAGTTGCCAAATAAATAGTATTACAGGCTCAAAGGGGCTAACTAGAATATACAACAATTAGGCGGGTCACGAGCATATAATTGGCTCAAGAATGAAATGTCTATATCACTTCCTAGACTGAACAAGATTGCTATTATTCTTTGCAAACACACTGGGCAATTTCTAGACATCAACTGACATGCACTATACATCACAAAACCTCACACACGCAGTAGCACATAACTCACTTAGGATCGGATCTATTCTGACACTCTAGTCAAAGAAGTTAAGCATAATCAATCAATTTAAGGCACTACAATACATAAGTCAAGAGATGAACCTAGGCGTCACAACTAATGCACTCATCACTCTCAAGGTGAACGTTGTTAAGGAAAATTGCTTCAAGTTAGAATTATGACTCAAGCTTCTTTATTCCTACAAAAAGAAAAAGCTAACTATACCTGGTTCAAATGAAAACCCTTGAAAAAGAACCGGGGAACAAAAAAAAATCAAGGGGAAATTATTACACTACCTAAGAAAGTAAAATAAAAATAAGACATATTTTTGGATTTTCAAATTTTTGGATTTTTTGTATTTTTCTTGTTTGACTTCAAATCCCTCAAAAAGCCACTCGACGATCCATCGTTGGGAAGAGACGCAACTAAACAATTATAGTTATCAACTATTATAGGCCAAATAAAATTTAGAGTTATAATTACAAGCCACATTGTCTAATAAAGCAAGAAACAATTCAAACAAAGCCAAATGGAAAATAGAAAACAATAAATACAAGCAAATACGAGCACCCCACCCTACACTTAAGAGATTGCATTGTCCTTAATGCAAAATAATAAAACAATAGTGAAAAAGGTGACTCCCCAAGGCCCTCATCCTATTCATCAGCACCTTCGGAGGTATGCAAGTGCTCCTCATCATCAGAAGGGACGGAGTTCACGTCCTCATCAGGTGGAAGTTGTCCTACCTCAGCCAGACCCAACCACTGCTGAGTAATAGCCGAGAGGGGATGATCCTATTGCAGCTCATCCAAGTCCATCTCCTCCTTATCAGTGCAAAGGATCATATCAACAAACAGCAGTTGCAGTGTCTCCTCCACACGGAGAAGCCTTTAGTCCATAGTAATAGTAGTATCGGGAGTGTCTATTACCGTCGTGACATCAAAGTCTTTAATAGGCTGGAGGTATCGGGATCATCTGGTCATAATGAAACTCCTCTTCCACATGGTACACCCGCAAGAGCCGAATGATCATACTCGGGTAACATAGGCTATGGGCCCCAAATGAACTCACTCTCACCATGTCCTCCATCATCATTTTTCCAAGATCGAACCTCATCCTGGTCAAGAAGGCATAGATCAAACACACCTTCACCCGTGAGACATCAGTGTCACTCTAGGTACGCAATTTTGGCATTGATCAGCCGTAGAAAAACCCTAGCTGGATGCTGGAATGTGCTATTCTTCATGTCCTTGTGGTACTCATTAGCATCCTGCATCCATGCGGCAGAAAAGTCTTCCACATAGTTGTCACCGGATATCAGGATAGTCCAGCCAACGAAGAAACCTCTAAAACTAATTGTAGGAGTTCTCTGTGAAACCCAAAATCCGATTGATCACTTGGGAAAAGAAGGGGATCACTTTACCTAGTACCAACACCTCGTACACATCATCCAGACTGGCCTCAGGTTGCAGTTGGCATAAAACTCCTTGACCAAGTTCACGTTCACCGCATCACCAGGATGGAACAAACTTTCAAAATCAAACGCCCGAATGTTGTTATAGATCGCGTTCTATTACTAGGACAACTTTCCATCATCTATAGCAACCTCAGGTTGTGGGTTCACAATAGGGACGAATGTCCTGAAGCAATATCTAGCGTGGGCTGGGACAACCCGAATACCAACCTTTCACTCTAGGACCTCGGCAGCATCCAGGTCAATGCGCTCCATCTCTTACTCCACTGGGGCAGCGGGTGGTGCCCGCCTACCTCCTCTCTAACTAGTAGATGCAAACCCAGAGGCACCAGTGTTAGCACATTTACTGCAACGGCGAGACATTATACCTACACAAGACGAACATAATTAGCCACAACATATAGAACAACAGGCAAGACAAACAGGGTACCACCCCACACTTATGTCATTGGCATGTTCACAAGTACAACGTATACCGGGGGCTCAGACTACTCCATTGAAAGCTCATCACAAGTATTAATAACCTTCCCAACCACCTACTAACATTATAATAACACAACCTAGGATTACACTTGTAAAATACAAAATCAAGAAGCTAAACTAGTAACTATGAAAAGAAAACTCAAGAAGTTATACTACCAAACTACACACGCATATAACATGGGCACCACAAATAGCAACCAATAACAAAATAGCATGGGGTGATCAACAGATTAGAACTCGGGGCTAACACATCACAATTTTACAATAATAATATGACAGCCCACCCCACACTTATCATCCATCAACAAGTTCATTACTAAGTCACAAGAGTCAACTTTGTGCTCATACTTCAAACATGTAATAGGCACTAGTGTCAATATTTTCTTCAATTTTAAATTGAGCATGCATCACCCACAATTTTACACCAACCACATCATACAACACAACGATAACATCATCACAACATATCAATTTCATAAGAAGCACAAATTACATCCCACAAGGCCTCTAACTTTCGTCCAAAAAGACCCCCTCCACCAAACTTCATCAAAAAATAACTCCAACACCACGAAGATGTACCAAAAAACATCCACAATCATAAGAACACTGAAAACCCCACAAAATCAAACACAATTTCGGCCAACATATGAAGAATAACTAAAGAAAATGAAGAACGGACTAGGGTAAGGGAAGATTAACTAGATTTAGCTAAAACTACAAAAAAAACTAAGATAGAGAGAAAAGATGGGAGAAAATTACTCACCTTGACTATGGAGGAGGCTGGGGAGAATTGAAGTTGGAAGAAATTTGGGGAAGAAAGGCGAAATTTGGGAAGGGGGGGGGTTAAAGAAGAATGAGAGGAAAGAGTAAAGGAATGAGAGAAAAAGGGGGAATAGGAGATGGGTATAGACAGAAAAGGGGGTATGGGCGTGGCTTTGTTTTAAAAAAAAATCTGATTTTCTCTTCTTCTTTTTTTCAAACTGTCCGAAATTTACACTACCATGTCGCGTGGTGCGGCACTGGACTTTATTAGAGAGGTCGGCTTTTTATCAGGCTTACTTATTTGGCCTAGCACGGCGCAGGGTGCAGCGTCCCACGTGGCTCGGATGCCATTTTTCTTAGAGTTTCGCCATTTTTTTTATTTTTAGCCCATGGGTTGCACCTCCACTCTTTTATGTACTTATTTTGTATCCAATTCATGTTGATACCTGTCCAACCAAGTACCAAAACTCCTAAAATCTATTAGTCCTAATCTACAATAATCTAAACTACTCTACAAAAGCAAGAAAAAGGGTTAAAAGTAGTTCTGAGTTATAACCGTCAGTTTGACTCTGCCACTTAGGCTCATTTGATGACGATTCTGGAGGATTTCTTGTCAAATCCTCCAACAAGGTATGGTTTCAATACGTGCCCATATAAAGCTCTCATTTCCTTCCTTATCTTTGACCTCAATGGTACCATATGGTGAGACATGTTTCGCAACATACAAACCCGTCTATCTTAACTTGAATTTTCCGGGGAACAGCCTAAGTCTACTATTGTATAGCAAGACTTTGTCCCCTTCAGGAAACTCCTTTGGCTGGATCAGATGATCATGTCACCTCTTTGTCTTCTCCATAAAAATCTACGCACTTCCATACGTGTCTAGTCTAAACTCCTCCAATTCATTCATCTACGCCAACTTGTGATCACATGCAAGACTAAGATCAAGATTAAGCAACTTAATTGACCGATAATATTTATGTTCTATCTCAACAGGTAGATGACACGATTTTCTATGCACTGATTTGAATGGTGAAGTCTCTATAGTTGTTTTGAATGCAGTGTTTATGCTCATAGAGATTCATCCAACTTCATAGACCTATCCTTACGAGAGGCACTAACCGTATTTTCAAGAATTCATTTAAGCTCACGGTTGGCCACTTCAACTTGCCCACTAGTTTGGGCATGGTATGGGGTTCCTATTTTATGTGTGACCCCATACTTGGACAGCAATGCAGCAAATTTCTTGTTCACAAAGTGTGACTCATTGTTGTTGATAATCACTCGAGGTGTCCCAATGTGTGTAAAGATGTTCTTCCGTAAGAACTCATACACCACTTGAGCATAATTGGTCCTAGTCGGGATTTCTTCTACCCATTTAGAGATGTTGTCAATGGTTACCAGGATATACTCATAAGAATGAGACGATGGGAATGGAGCCATGAAGTGAATGGCCCGCACATCAAACATTTCACATACCATAATGGAGTTTAGAGGAATTTCATCCCTCTTACTAATGCTACCTGCCCTTTGACACTTGTAATATGCAGCTAATACGCCCGTGTGTCTTTGTACAGAGTAGGCCAATAGAAACTGGCTTCAATGACCTTTGCTACAGTTCGATTTCCACCCTAGTGTTCTCCAGCTGCTCCATCATGGCAATGAGACAGATTGCTTGCCATCTCTCCTTCAGCTTCACATCTATGAATGACACCAGCTGCACACAGTTTAAACAAGAAAGACTCATTCCAAAAATAAATTTTTACCTCACCTTGAAGCTTCCTTCTTTGATCACGAGAGAGGTCACGCGGCTACCATCCACTAGCTAAACATTTGGTTACATCAGCATACCAAGCCGGTCTTTCATAGACTGCAGTAATGGAGAAAATATGCTCATCGGTGAACGGGGATCTCTCAAGTCGAGATAGATGATCTGTGATTTGATTGTATGTTCCCTTCCTATCTTTGATATTTAAGTTAAAATCTTGGAGCAACAACACCCACCTCATCAGACGCGACTTGGACTCCTTCTTGCTTAAAAAATATTTCAAGGCTGAGTGATCAGTGTGCACAATCACTTTACTCCCCACAAGATATGATCTAAACTTGTCAAAATCAAAGATTACATCGAAGAACTCTTTCTCAGTAGTGGCATAGTTGACTTGATCATCATTCAACGTTCTGCTTGCATAGTAGATATGCCTAAACATCTTATCTTTTATTTGCCCTAGAACTTACCCAACAACTACATCACTAGCATCACACATTATTTCGAATGGCAAGCTCCAATCAGGTGTCACCATAATAGGAACACTCACAAGTTTTTGCTTTATCAATTCGAATGCTCTTAATCACTCCACAGTGAACATAAACTTGACATCATTCGCTAGCAATGCATTCAACGGCTTGGTAATGCTGGAAAAGTTTTTGATGAACCTTTTATAGAGCCCAACATGTCCCAAGTAACTCCTTATGCTCTTCACAGAAGTCGGTGGAAGAAGTCTAGAAATTACATCAACCTCTGCTTTGCCAACTTCGATGACATGTGCAGTCACTTTGTGGCCAGAACAATTTCCTCTTTCGCCATGAAATGGCACTTCTCCCAGTTAAGAACCAGGTGAGTGTCTTTGCAACACCCAAGCACAATCTCCAAATTTTTCAAACAGTCATCAAAATCATCACCAAACAGAGTGAAATCATCCATGAATCCCTCTAGACACTTCCATTTAGATCGGAGAATATAGACATCATACACCTTTGAAAAGTGAATTGTTCATTACACAACCCAAATGCCATCCTCCTGTAAGCAAAACTACCTGACTGGCAAGTGAATATAGTCTTCTAAATATTTTTTGGGGCAATGGGTATCTGATTGTAGCCTGAGTACCCATTCAAGAAACAATAACAACCATGTCCAACCACTTTCTCGAGCATCTAATCAATAAATGGAAGTAGGGAGTGGTCTTTCCTTGTCACATCATTCAGCCTTCTATAATCAATGCACATTCTCCACCCAGTGACTGTTCTTGTTGGGATCAATTCATTGTCTTCAGTCTTCACAACTATCATACCCCCTTTCTTAGGTATAACTTGCACCGGCTGATCCATTGGCTATCAAATATGGGGAAAATCACTCTCTCATATAGCAACTTGATAATCTCCTTGTGCACTACCTCCTCTAGATTTTTATTCAGCTCATTGGAATTGCACCACGGACTTTCTATTTTCTTCCAGCAGAACTTTGTGCATGCAAATGGATGGAATGATTCCTTAAATATCAGCTATGGTCCAGCCAATGGCATTCTTGTACTTTCTCAACAGCTCTACCAGCTTGTGTTCCTTTGTACTTGTCAAGTAAGCACAAATAATTATAGGAAAATTGTTAGTTTCAAGAAAATCATATTTCAAGTGAGTAGGGAGGACTTTCAATTTCATACTAGGCTTATAAGCCTACTTTTTAGTACCTCCTCATCAACCACTCGATTCTCAATCTCAAGAGCTTCAACCTATTTCTTTATTTCAGTATCTCCTTCCTCTACTGTGCTAGATTGAGAAATACATCTCTGTAGAGTATCCCCACAAGCTTGTCAAACTTATACTTTTCAGCCAACTCCCCAACAACAACGAGCTTGAAACACGAGTATGCAGATACTGCTTCATTGGGGTATTTCATCATTCTCTTCATCTGGAACACCACTTTCTCATTACCCACTCCAAGCATAATTTTTCCCTCGTAGATATCAAGAATATCTCTAACTATACATAGAAAAGGCCTCCCTAGAATTAGAGGCACCTCCTTGTTCACCTCCATGTCCACGGGGAACACAAACTTGTCCACACATACCAGAATATCCTCGATAATTCCTTTAGGCTAGATGGTTGTCTAGTCAGCCAGTTGTAGGGACTTGATCACCCAAAGCCCACCTTAATGTGGACATTGGTATGGATTTGATCATTCAAAGCCCACCTTAATGTTTCCTGAACACAGACAAAGCAATTAGATTTATAGATGTTCTAGAATCACAAAAAGCCTTGTTGAATTTATCACTCCCCAAGGAGCACGGTATGGTGAAGTCTCCTGGGTCCCCACAGTTTTGAGGAATTGTATTTTGCAATATAGCACTGCAGTGGGAAGTCAGCTTGACCACTATTGTCTCCTCTAATTCCCTCTTGCTGGATAAGATTTCCTTCAAGAACTTACCATAAGCATGCATCTGAGTGAGCACTTCTATTAAGGGAATGTTCACATAAAGTTTCTTGAGCATCTCCAAGAACCTCCCAAAGCACTTATCTAAATTTTCCTGCTTCATCTGTAGAGGGAATGACAGAGCTGGCATGTGTCTACTTTCTTCAATCTCTTATTGCACCCTACTAATCTGGCTTTCTGTTCATCACTCGTTAGCTCTTCTAGTGTTTCGGTCTGCTTGTTCACCACCTCCGATCTAGTTTTCACAACTAGGTCAACTAATGTTTTGCCACTTCTTAGAGATACAGTTTTGATTGTTTCCTTTGGGTTGTTTTCTGTGTCAGAGGGAAGAGTACCAGGAGCCCTCTCAGATAACAAGTTTGCAATATGTTCCATCTGTATTTCTAATTTAAGGATGGTCGTGCCCTGTTCCCGAATGGCTATGCCCTGAGTCTCAAATTTCTCATCTAATTTATTGATGAACTCCTTCATGAGATCTTCCATACTAGATTGATTTGATTGTTGTGACTGTTATTGTTGGTACTACTGCATCGACTGGTTCTGAAAACCTGGTGGTCATCGACACAGGGTCTAGGATTATTTTTCTGCCACGAGTTTAAACTCCCACTAGGTGAACTCCAAGAAAAATCTGGATGTCTTTGACCCATAGCATTATTATCATTCCAACATTGGTAGTTTCCTCTATTATAGTTCCCACAACGCTAACTTCCTCAGTTGAAGCTTGACACTCATGTGTAGGGAATCTCATTCCACAAAAGTCACATGTTGCTTGCGGCTCACTCTTGTGATGACCCAAAGGGTCATCTTGTGTTTAGGACTTTATTCCACGCTTATCAGCCTTAAAAACTTCATAAATTTCCTCCTCGAGTTGCATGCACAGTCCGACCGTAAGTTCAGAAAGCATTTATCTGGAAAATAGAAGAAATAATAATATCTGGAAATTTAAAATTATTTTTAGTTGACTTTGGTCAATGTTTCGAGGAAACAGATCTGGACCAGTGTTCCGACGGTCCCGGTGGGTCCGTAATCAAATATGGAATCTGGGTGTATGCCCGAAATCAAATTCCGAGGTCCATAGCCCGAAAAATAAATTTTTGACTAAAATTGAATTTCAGAAAAATTTATGGTTTTAAAGTATGTGATTTATGCTTGATTTTGATGGTATCGGGTCCGTATTTTTGTTCCGGATCCCGGTACAGGTCCGTTATAACATTTAAACCATGTATGTGAAATTTGGTCAGAAATGGAGTTTATATGACGTGATTCGAACCCTCGGTTGAGAAAATAGAAACTTTAAGTGTTATTGAGAATTTCATTGATTTTGATGCTAAGTCCGTAGTTTTAGGTGTTATTTTAGCGATTTGATCGCACGATCAAGTCCATATGATATTGTTCAGACTTGTGTGCAATTTTTGTTTGGAACCTCGAGGACTTGGGTGAGTTTCGGATAGTCTACGAGATGTTTCCGACTTAGAGAATTGTGATGTTTTCCTGTTGCTGGTACACAGGTGTTTTGTGCTTTGCGATCGCGATGACTATCTCGGGATCGCGAAGTGTAAACCAGGATGAGGAGAAAATTCTTCTTCACGAACACGAAGCACTGGGGCTGGTACCCTTCGTGAATGCGATCAGTCTCCCGCGAACGCGACAGTTAAGGCACCTAGGGGAGGGGAGTCACATTCTTCTACATGAACGTGATGGCTTGAGGGGAGTTTCCTTATGAGAATGCATAGAAGGGCTCGCGAACGAGAAGGCCTTAGACTGCTGTGTATCGCGATCGCGACAGGCCTCTCGCGAACGCGATGAAGGCCTGCCGAGCGTATTAAAAACAGAACCAGCATGGGGATTTGACCAAAATTTCATATTTCTTCCATAGAACTCGACCTTGGGTGATTTTTGAAGTGGGAATTCAACACCAAATCATAGGTTCATGTTCCTAAACTCGTTCCTTTCAACTTCCATCAACACGCATTGGCTTTCTAGGCCTAAATCTTGTTCTTTAAGGGTAGAAATTAGGGATTTTAGGGGAATTGGGAATTTTAAAAATTTTGGGATTTAGACCTCGATTTGGGGTCGGATTTCGAAACCTATTATATATACGGGCTCGGGGGTGAATGAGTAAATGGATTTTTGTCCGAACCTCGAGTTTGGACCAAGCGGGTCCGGGGTTAGTTTATAACCCTTTTTGGGGAAAATTTGGGAAATCTGTAATTAGTCATTAAAGTTATTTCCTTTAGAGATAATTTATGTTATTAAGTTGATATTGACTAGTTACAAGTGGTTCGGAGGTGGAAAATAGAGGAAAAGTGATAATTGAGCATTGAGTTGGCCGTGAGATTGAGGTAAGTGTTTGGTCTAACTTCGACTGGAGCTATTAGGAATCCCCGACTTAATTTCTATGTGAAATTTCATGTGTGTGGCGGGTGAGGTGGCGAGTACCTATGCACCGCCAAACTATTTGTTTAGCCTGTTCCCTTCCCCATTCCTAATATATATTATTTGCCTGCCTTAACTGCTAGATGCTCATTGGTGCTTCCATGTTTAATTGCTTCTTATTAGACGTTGTTCTCTTTATTGAAGGTATAAATTGTTCTGTAGTTCATGGTACTACATAATTAGCTTAAGATTGGTTTATCGGTGTTTCATGGTACATATTTTATTGGGCTCGCTGTGTAGCATTAATTGATGAGGTTTCATAATTGTCTAGATTTCCGTTTGCATTGGTTTGAGGCATAAATGTTGTGGAGGGATTTGAGCTAAATTGTGAAATAATTGTTCTTATTGTGTGGTTGGTGATTGTCTGGTAGGATTGGGTTGTGCGCCGAAACAAGTAGTAATAAGGGTGGACATGTGGGGTCAGGTTTCACGCTGCAACAGGAGGAATAAGGATGATATACTTAGGAGTAATAAGGATGGACTGATGGCATCGGGTTGCATGCCGCAACAAGAGTAATAAGGATGAATGTTCATGTTGTTACTGATTATATGGTAGGATTAGGATGTGCGCCGCATCATTTTGTTGTTTATGTATTCTGCCGCTACTGTGATTTTATTCTGTAGCATTGAAACTTTCTTAAGGATTGGTTATAGCTGAGTACTGGCAAGATAACTGGGTTCCGTATTTATTTACTGCAAGTTACTGTTCTGTTTCATTTCTGTCATGACCCCAAATCTAAGCCAGTCGTGATGGCCCCTATCCTGGAACTAGGCCAGCCAAAACACACCTAAATCACAATAAGCTTCCATTTACTTCTTTACTAAAACGATAAACCATAAAGGTTTCTTTCAAACATTTTTAAAATAGTTAAAGCTATACTGAATATTAAATACAACCCCCGAGATCCCGGAGTCACTGATCATGAGCATCTACATAAAATAACAACTCAAACAAAATAAAATCAATCAAGTAAGCAGGAGAGAGTAGGACTGCAGACGCATGCAGCTACACCGCAAAATCTCCGAGAAATCTATGGAACAGATACACAACTCACTCTTCCCTAACACCTGGATCTGCACACAAGGTGTAGGGAATAATGTGAGTACGCCAACTCAGTAGTAATGAAAATAAATAAGGTCAGAGTAGTAAGAAACACATAAAATCAAATCATCATTTCACAATAAGCACAGCCTTTCTTTCCAACAATGTATACGTTAAATCATCACGCTTAAAAGCCGATTTCAGAAAAATCATTTGAAAATATACTTGCCAATAGTTTCAGCATAACATTCAAGAAGTTTAGTGTAAAATGATAAAAGTCGTAAAAAGGCCCCTCGGGCAAAACATGTTTCATAAGTTCAGAGTGAAAGTGGTAAAATCATAAGTAGCCCCTCAGGCAAAAATATGTATCAGAACCTGCCCCTCGGGCATGCTTCACAGTCACTCATAATCAGCCCCTCGGGCATACCTCACAATCACTCATAATCAGCCCCTCGGGCATACCTCACAGTTACTCATGCCTCCCAATCACTCATCACTCGGCACTCAGCACTCGCACTCAGTAGGTACATGCGCTCACTGGTGGTGTGTACAGACTCCGGAGGGGATACTTCAGCCCAAGCGCTAATATCAAGCCACCTCGTGGGGTATCATATCCTCACAATCAGGCCCTCGGCTTCACTCAGTCAGAACCTCTAAAAATCCCCTGGGGCGTATCACTAAAATGGGGTCTCGACACAAAAACATCATTTTGTATCTCAAAACAGTGTAAATAAGGATGAGTTTCGAAATCAGTTAAGCATAACATCACTGAGTGTAAATCATAAATCAACAGTGAGGAAATAGCAGTAAAAAGCCCCGAAGGGGTCTAAACAAGTCGGCACGAGGCCCCAAACATGGCTTAAAGCCCAAATATATCAATAGTTTTAGAACACAATTTAACATATGATTTAGAGTAAAATATGCAACTCAATAGTTGCCGCGGAGAGGACCAAGTCCAATCCAAAAATCAGTGCACGCCACATACTCGTCATCCGACATGTGCGCCATTCTAAAAGCAGTAATAAATACTAAGTCTTGGGTTTCATACCCTCAAGACAAGATTTATAGCCATTACTTACCTCCACCAAGGCCAAAGTACTATTCTACGATGCTCTTGCCCCTCAAATTGACTCCCAAATACTCTGAGTCGACCACAATCAGATTAACATCATCAATATACGCTAAAGGAACAAAACCCAATCGAAAACCGCTAGTATAACAAAAAAAACACATAAGGATCCAGAATATTAAAATATACTGACCACTGATCAGGATCATATAAAGCCCGGTATTCCCAGAAAGGATAGTCATGATGTCCCTTCATGGCCGGCCATTTCAGTATGGAGCCAAAGGCGAGGTCTATTAATTTAGCACAATTCTCGAAATTCAGCCAAACCCGAGCCCCGGGCCCATGTCTTGAAATTTGATAATATTTATATCACTAGAATCCTCATCCTCCCACCATTCTATACATACCAAGAACACCAAAATCGGACTACATTTGCCCACTCAAATCATCAAAAGAAATTTCCAATTTCCATGCACCTAACCTCCCAAAATTTTAGGTTTAAATTCAACAAATTTCCGGTTTAATTACTTAGAAAATGACATAGAAACGAGTTATGAAGTCGAAAATTTTACCTCCAAGTGATTCCCTTCAATTTCCTCTTCAAACCCTCTCAAAGAGATCCAAACCCGTTCAATAATGGAGGAAAAATGAACTAATTTCGCAAAGATGGCCTTTTAAAACATTCTGCCCAGCAATATGACTCCTTTAGTTCGATCGCGACTCCAGTCACGCGATCGCAATGCACAACCCAGACACTCTACGCGTTATCCATCCCACACACGCGCCTCAGAACCTCTATGCGATCGCACTAATGGCCACGCGATCGCACTGCTTCACCTGCCCAACCTATGCGATCGCAATCCTTATTACGTGATCGCATAGAACAATTTTCCTGCCTAAAACTTTTACTCTATGCGATCGCGGATGAACTCACGTGATGGCATTGAAGAAACCCATGCTGCTCAAACACCAGAAAAACAAGAGACTCCTTAAAATAAAAAATGCCCGTTTGAGCATACGAAATACTCTCGAGGCCCCCGGGACCTCAACCAATCCTACCAACACACCCCATAACATCATTCAAACTTAGTCGAGCCTTCGAAACACCAAAAACAACTCAAAAACACAAAAATTACATCAAATTAAAGACTATGAACTTCAAAACTTCTAAATTTCGCCAATGATGAGGAAGCCAACCAAAACACATTCGATTTCCCTGCAAATTTGCACACATATCCAAAATGACATTACGAACCTGCTCCAACTTCCGGAATTCTAGTCTGACCCCGATAGCCTATTTTCCACTACCGACCAGAAATCGCCAAAAACTAACTTTCGCCAATTCAAGCCTAATTCTACAGCGGACATCAAAACTTCATTCCGAACCCAATCCTAAGTCCCAAATCACCTAACGAAGCTATCCGAGCCATAAAATCCACATTCCGAGGTCGTTTACCAATAAGTCAACTCTCAGTTGACATTTTTTCAAGTATTAAGCTAATTTAAGAGACTAAGTGTCTCAGTTCTCCCCACGACCACTCCGAACCCGAACCAACCGACCCAACACAACATATATAGGATAAGAAACATACGATAAAGCAAAAACGGGGGAAATGGGGCTAATCTCACGGAACGACCGGCAGGGTCGTTACTTCCTCCCCCACTTAAACATATGTTCGTCCTCGAACCTGCCAGGAGTTGTTCTCCAACACCATCAAACTGCCACGTAGCCTACCATGCACATACCCGGTGGTGATCCCGCGTCACACTATCCCATATAGGTCCAATAGCACAACACCGTTGAAATTTCGCAATCCAACCCTGACCCATGAACCTTAGAACCAAATTTCCACTTCTAAAATAACTTGCAAGATCAAAATTCCACAACTATAAACTGAGTAAGTGTGAACACCCCGAATCAATCCATATACGCACCTAGATGAAATCACATAATACTCCGCATTACTCAAACACCCATAGCGATAAATCCCAATCACAATAGGTACTTAGAACAACCCAATTCCGGTACATAACCTCTTATCATGAAATGCCTCAGTCCAACACTTCCATATAATGTCGATGATGAAAGAAACACGTGGAAACTAACAATCATTCATTCGATCAGTCAGACATGAAGCTCCCCCTTCCTAAACAGGAATTAAAACATATTTCTAAGACGACTCCCCATATTTATCCTTCCAACTATTTTGTAGACAAATTTTGACAATATTCATTATGGGTCCAATAACCTATTCTCATCCAACACGACCACTCTGATGACATGGCACATCGATACAATTCGAAGCCATAACCTGTGCAACTCGTGCACTCAATAGCAACATCCCTATGTAATCAAATTATATAAAAGATTCACACGAGAGGACCATCCTGCCTTTAAAAATTACCATCACAACATCATGCTTAAAGCCTGGAACACATTGTGAAAAATCAATGCACACGAATCCAATACCAAATTTCATACCCCTACATAATCTCCGCTACACTGCGCGATCTCATCCAAACGCTGGTCCACATGAAATACTACAATCCACCTGGCTCAAAATCAGTAACCATTCGAAATTAGACATCAAGTACTCAAAGTGCATTGCCACAACCACGGGGAAACCGGACGATACCATGCCACACGAATCAGAAAGTGCATAACCAATATGTCTCAATCCTGCAATACTTAATACTTAGTTTACTCAAATCTTGCTATAAAGCCCGATTAGAACCGCACCATGTGTGCATATAACCAATAATCACCACTCCTCGCAACACCGAAGAGTAACTCATAGATCACTCCAGAACATGAATAAACTCAATCATAATCGAATAGTACATTCCTCAACAATAGAAATTTGGAGTCAGCAATTCCGACTCAATGTAGCACACACACCCCTACTGGTCCACCAATAACTCTAACTCAACTCTGCTCATCCACAACAGATAGATTACCTTCCAATAGTTCACAATGACTGAATCATGGTACATACTAACATCTGACCAGCTTTGCTCGCATCTTCACAGTTTACTATCACAAAATAACTTGTTTATGAGAACTCTTAGTCTCGAAGTCCATGAAGCGAATGGATTACTATATCTGATCTCAACTACACCGCTCGAACACATAGCACATCCCCAATACTCATTCATTCCACGAGGGATACCCTAATAATTCTTCTGTGTCACCAAGCAACCTTGAATATCAACAGTCGAATCCAACAAGAGAGCATCAAAGTACCAATGAAGTAACCTTAACTCCACACACGACCTTTGTGAAATGTCTACCCTCATCAAGCCACCCAATAGTGACATCATCTACCTAGTCGTCTGAAACTGTTGATGTTGTCTAAGAAATTGTGTTTTGACCTTCCTTCCAGAACTGAACCGTGACCTTACATATGCAAATCTCAAGTCCACACAACTTACCGCATGCACCCTGCCATACTATGATAAATATGAGAACTTCATAATCCCTTCTGAGCCATAAGCAACTATGTACTCAACTAGCCAAATGTTTTTTTGTTTGACCTCATTTAACGAGAAAAGTCACTATACACCACAGGCTCCTTATGCTAGTAGAAGATCTACATCTCTAACCGTGGAAGAAACGATCAAGGACTCTCTGAATCCCATTTGTACGACACCAAACCGTCAGGACTGAATCCTTCGAACTTAACCAAGCTACGCAAGTCACCAAAATCCAAGAGCATTCCCAAGAAACACATGTGAAAACCCATTACCTCATAAACACCCAAAGAACTAATCATATCCCTTACCATGCTGATCCGACCTACTACCAAGTTGTCCTAATAATCCAAGTTCCTTCTCACTTACCTTCGAATAGATACTTTTCCTTGCCATAATACCACAATTCTCAATCCATACTCACCACACGAGTCCCAAGCATAAACCGTACCGTCTAAAGCTCGTAAGCCGCTGAATACTCTCTCAAATATCCCTAAAAGTACAACATTCAAAATACTTACCTTGAAGAGACTTCCTGCGAATTTAAAGTCATTACCTTCACTTTCCTGCTATTGATATGTAGAATCCATGATAATGTAGAAGTGCCGTAAGTCTTGACACCCTCCAACGTAAATCTCAATTACACTGACCAATTAGACAGAATCGACCTGACCCATTTGCACATTAACATACTAGGAAAGTAATCCACTCACTTGAAGCCACAAGAAAATTCATACACTGCACACACTACACCTTTTACAATTACCTCTCAATCATTCCATAAAATTCATTTACCCATAGAGTACATTACAACCTGTATCGAAGAATTTTCATTACTTGAGTCATTCCCAGACCCCACATCTGCAGGTCATAACTGATTTACCAACATACCTTGAACTGGAACAATACCACACATAATCGTGCAATCAACTTATCATTAACAGACTCCCCCACTTGGCTCAAATCCAACGATCAAGACAAATAATAACTCACAATGCCCATAATAACACAACCCTCCTAACAGCTCAAGTCATCTGCAAAATCTTGCATTCACCATTTTAATAGTCATGCCAAATTCCACAAGTGATCTAAACTCCAATTATAACATATATCATTTACTGGTAGAAGAGAACTTATTACAGAACAACATAGGGATCACACACCCTAGGACAATCCACAGGAGATGCTCCGGCCGGCTTAGCCTCAAACATGATATTTCTCTATACACTTCTGAAGAACATAGCTATCACGCAATCACTACACCCTTCTGCATATAAACATAAACAACGCCTACCCTCGAGGAATCACAATGCGCGGTAAGAACCTGAAGCTGATGGCAGAACTAACACTAGAGCGGTGGTCAAAGAAATCTTGAGCTTCTGGAAGCTCTACCCACACACGTCTGACCACATGGATACCCTCACGGGACACCACGTGTCCCAAGAATAGTACTGAACCGAGCCAAAATTCCCACTCGGAGAACTTTGCATAGAGCATTTCCTCCCGGAATCCTTATAATGCCATCCTCAAATACTGAGTATGCTACTCCTGGCTACACGTATATGCCAGGATGCTATCAACGAATACAATAACAAGGAGTGCTAATACGGCTGGAATACACCGTTAACCAAATACATGAATGCAATTGGGGCAATGATCATCCCAAAAGACATCACCAAGAAGTCATAACCCAGCAGAAGATCCGGTTCACTCCACAACTAAACAACATGAGAGGTCTTCCAATACACTCACAACTCGAAGCCATACACCAAACCGAGATAGAAATCAAACACCCAATAGTTCTTGCCATATTTCTAGCCAAACCTTTTGTCACAATCAAACAATCTCAACACATCTAACAACCAAATCACACTCACCACGTAGCCCTCTAGTCACAATATTCTCATCAATAAGAACACAAACAGACATATATGTCCCCAAATGCACGTCTCACACAATCAAAATCTCAGCACTCAAACAACAGAATGAATCCAGCCTCAAGTCCTCTAGACTGGCCCATTACCAACATGCCAAAACCATATCTCATCCATGGAAGTCACAAGCCGTCGATGCACAGCTGATACCAAGCGCTCTCGGGCGCGTTAGAATACATGGAAGGAATTCAAGAGTTACGCCTTGGCTGAATAAAATGGATTCGCACGACAAGAATTCAAGAATATGAGATTTTCCTAAGGGTTCTGCAACCTCTTGAAGATAAGTACAGACGTCTCTGTACTGATCCGCAAGACTCTACTAAACATGCCCATGACCGAAGAGTCCTATGTAACCTAGCGCTTTGATACCAACTTGTCACGAACCCAAATCCAAGCCAGTGTGATGGCGCCTATCATGGAACTAGGCCAGCCAAAACTGCACTCAAATCGTAATAAGCTTCCATTTACATCTTTACTAAAATGATAACCTATAAAGGTTTCTTTCAAACATTTTTAAAACAGCTAAAGCTATACCGAATATTAAATATAACCCCCGAGATCCCGGAGTCACTGATCATGAGCATCTACATAAAATATATAACTCAAACAAATAAACTCTATAAAGTAGGTAGGAGAGAGAGAAGGATTGCGGACGCGTGCGGCTATCTCGCAAAATCTCCGAGAAATCTCTGGAAGAGATACACAACTCACTCTGCCCTAACACCTGGATCTGCATATAAGGTGCAGAGAGTAATGTGAGTACGCCAATTCAGTAGTAATGAAAATAAATCAGGTCAGAGCAGTAAGAAACACATAAAATCAAATCATCATTTCACAATAAGCACATCCTTTCTGTCCAACAATGTATACGTTAAATCATCACGCTTAAAAGCCGATTCCAGAAAAATCATTTGGAAATATACTTGTCAATAGTTTCAACATAACTTTCAAGAAGTTTAGTGTAAAAATGATAGAAGTCGTAAAAAGGCCCCTCGGGCAAAACATAGTTCAGAAGTTAGAGTGAAAGTGGTAAAATCATAAGTAGCCCCTTGGGCAAAAACATGTATCAGAACCTGCCCTCGGGCATGCCTTACAGTCACTCATAATCAGCCCCCCGTGCATACCTCACAGTCACTCATAATCAGCCCCTCGAGCATACCTCATAGTCACTCATGCCTCCCAGTCACTCGTCACTCGGCACTCGGCCCTCACACTTAGTAGGTACCTGCGCTCACTGGGGGTGTGTACAGACTCCGGAGGGGATCCTTCAGCCCAAGTGCTAATATCAAGCCACCTTGTGGCATATCATATCCTCACAATCAAGCCCTCAGCCTCACTTAATCAGAACCTCTCAAAAGCCCCTCGAGCGTATCAGTAAAACGGGTTACTCGACCCAAAAGCATCATTTTATATCTCAAAACAGTGTAAATAAGGCTGAGTTACGTAATCAGTTAAGCATAACATGACTGAGTGTAAATCATAAATCAACAGTGAGGAAATAACAGTAAAAAGTCCGCAAGGGGTCTAAACAAGTCGGCACGAGGCCCCAAACATGGCTTATAGCCCAAATATATCAATAGTTTTAGAACAAAATTTAACAAATGATTTATAGTAAAATACGCAACTCAATAGTTTCCGCGGAGAGGACCAAGTCCAATCCAAAAATCAATGCATGCCACATACTCGTCATCCGACATGTACGTCATTCTAAAAGAAGTGAGAAATACTAAGTCCGAGGTTTCATACCCTCATGACAAGATTTATAGCCATTACTTACCTCCACCCGGGCTAAAGTACTATTTTGCAATGCTCTTGCCCCTCAAACCAACTCCCAAATGCTCCGAGTCTATCACAATCAGATTAACATCATCAATATACGCTAAAGGAACAAAACCTAATCGAAAACTATTAATTTAGACACTATTCTCGAAATTCGGCCAAACCAGAGCCCCGGACCCACATCTCGGAATTTGATATAATTTACATCACTAGAATCCTCATTCTGCCACGATTCTATACATAGCAAGAACACCAGAATCGGACTACAACTGCCTACTCAAATCATCAAAGGAAATTTACAATTCCCATGCACCTAACCTCCCAAAATTTTGGGTTTAAATTCAACAAACTTCCGGTTTAATTACTTAGAAAACGACATAGAAATGAGTTATGAAGTCGAAAATCTTACCCCCAAGTGATTCCCCTCAATTTCCACTTCAAACCCTCTCAAAGAGCTCCAAACTCGTTCAATAATGGAGGAAAAATGAACTAATTTCTCAAATATGGCCTTTTAAAACATTCTGCCCATCACTATAATTCCTTCAGTACGATCGCGACTCTAGCCACGCGATCGTGATACACAGCCCAGACCACTCTACGCATTCGCATACCAACACATGCATTCGCATAGCTCAAATCTCCATCCCACACACGCGCCTCAGAACCTCTACGTGATCGCACAAATGGCCACGTGATCGCACTGCTTCACCTGCCCAACCTATGCGATCGCAATCCTTATTACGCGATCACATAGAACAAATTTCCTGACTCAAACTTTTAATCTACGCGATTGCGGATGAACTCACACGATCGCATTGAAGAAACCTATGCTGCTCAAACACAAGAAAAATAGCAGACTCCTTAAGACCAAAAATGCCCGTTTGAGCATCCGAAATACACCTGAGGCCCTCAGGACCTCAATCAATCCTACCAACACACCCCATAACATCATTCAAACTTATCCGAGCCTTCGAAACACCAAAAACAACGCAAAAACACCAAAATTACATCAAATTCAAGCCTATGAACTTTGAAACTTCTAAATTTTGCAAATGATGCTGAAGCCAACTAAAACACATCCGATTGTCTTGAAAATATGCCCACATATCCAAAATGACATTAGGAACCTGCTCCAACTTCAAGAATTCCATTCCGACCCCGATAGCCTATTTTCCACTACCGACCGGAAATCGCCAAAAACTAACTTTCGCCAATTCAAGCCTAATTCTACACCGGACATCAAAACATCATTCCGAACCCACTCATATGTCCCAAATCAACTCGAAGCTATCTGAGCCATAAAATCCACATTCCGAAGTCGTTTACCAATAAGTCAACTCCTAGTTGACTTTTTTCAACTATTAAGCTAATTTAATAGACTAAGTGTCTCAGTTTTCACCACGACCGCTGTGAAACTGACCCAACCGACCCAACACAACATAAATAGGCCAATCAACATAGGATAAAGCAAAAACGGGGGAAACAGGGCTAATCTCACGGAAAGACCGATCGGGTCGTTCCAATTTCGTACTTTCGTTTTGCTTTATTATAAACTATGTACATGTTATATTATAAATGCCCCATCATAGCCTTGTCACTACCTCGTCGAGGTTAGGCTCGGCACTTACCAGTACATGGGGTCGGTTGTACTGATACTGCACTCTTTACATTCTGTGCAGATTTTGGAGCTGATTGTGGCTGATTGAGATGTCGGTTGTAGACATTCGTCCAGGAGACCCAAGGTAGTCCTGCAGGCATCCGCAGGCCCTGGAGTCCCCTCCTATATTTTACATTTCTGTTTTATTTTCTTTCGAGATAGATTTATTTTTCTTTCAGACATATACTTGTAGATTTCATAGAATGTTCGTGGATTGTGACACCAGTTCTGGGTGGTAGTAATAGTTCATGGTTAATAAATATTTATCTAATTCCGCATTTGTGATGACATGTCTTAAACTATTTACTTTTATTTAATTAATTGTAAAAGAAAATGGTTAGCTAAATTTTAACATTGGCTTGCCTAGCGAGTTTGATGTTAGGCACCATCATGATCCCGACAGTTGGGAATTCGGGTGGTGAAAAGTTGGTATCAGAGCCTTAGGTTTCTTGGGTCTCACAATTCACGGACAAACTTAGTAGAGTCTGGGGGATCGGTACAGAGACGTCTATACTTATCTCCTAGAGGCTATAAAGTTAGGAACAAGTCATTTTTATTCAACTCTGTCTTGCGATTCTTGTTATTCCAATACTGATTGAACTCTTCTATTCTTATTCTCTCGCAAATGGCAAGAACACGTACCTTTTTTTCTGCTGATCAGCACCCGGATCCTCCAGCAGCAGCTCCCACGAGGGGCCGACACTGTGCCAGAGGCCGAGGCAGGGGCATGGTTCAGCCAAGAGCCCCAGCAGCAGCCCCAACGTGGAGCCTCAGGTTGAGTTCGAGGAGGATGCTCCAGCTCAGACCGTTCCGGCAGGACCATCTCAGGTCCCAGAGGTTTTTATTGCTACCACTGTGCTTCAGGATGCTTTGTTCTGATTAGTGGGCCTTATGGGGGTGTATCCCAGACTGGCGCATTCCCCGTGGCACCAGTCGTATCTCAGGCTGGAGGAAGAACCTAGACTCCTGCGACCCACACTCCGGAGAAGATGGCTCCCCAGTTTCAAACCCCAGCAGCTCATCCATTTGGGGTAGTTCAGCCAGTTTCTACAGAACTGCCCGTTGATGGGGCAGCTATGTGCTCCGATGCATTGTGGATATTGGATAGGTTTATCAAGCTTTTCCCAGTTCATTTCAGCGGTGCAACTTCAGAGGACCCCCATGAGTACCCTGATAGCTGCCATGAGGTTCTTCGTAACATGAGTATTTTGGAGACCAATGGGGTCGACTTTGCTGCTTTTCAGATGACCGGTTCCACCAAGAAATGGTGGAGAGATTATATATTGACTAGATCAACTTGGTCACCTGCCCTCACTTGGGATCAGTTTTTACATCTCTTCTTGGAGAAGTTTCTACCTATTACCACGAGAGAGGAGCACCGCCGTCAGTTTGAGCGTCTCCAGCAGGGTGGCATGACTGTTACTCAGTATGAGACCTGTTATTAGATTTGGCCCGTCATGCTATTCTTCTGCTCCCCATAGAGAATGAGAGGGTTAGGAGATTTATTGAGGGTCTTGATCAGCCTATTAGATTGCATATGGCTAAGGAGACGGGGAGCGAGATCTCTTTCCAGGATGCGACCAATGTGGCTCGGCGAGTTGAGATGGTTCTTGGATTGGAAGATCGAGGGACAGATAAGAGACCTCGTCATTTCGGTATGTTCAGCGGCACCTCATCTGGAGGCAGGGGTGTTTTTGGTAGAGGCCATCCTCCTAGGCCATTTCATTCAGCACTTCAGGTATCTCATAGTGCATCTGGGAGTCGTGGATCTTATGTGCCTCCTTCTACTCAACCAGCCTATAGTGCACCACCGACTCCTATCAGAGCACCTCCTCTTTAGAGTAACTATCAGGGGTATCTAGCTCATCGGGGTCAGTCTTAGTTTTCACAACCACAATATCAGGATGGATGCTTTGAGTGTGGTGACTATGGGCATATTCGGAGAGCCTGTCTGAGATTTTTGGGTGTTCAACCTCAATACCAGAGTTCTCGTGTTATGGTTCTGGCACCAGCTGCCGCACCGCCTGCTCCACTAGCCAGAGGTAGGGGTCAGGTAGCCAGAGGTAGGGGCCAGATTGTTAGAGGTGGAGGTCCGGCCTCTAGAGGTAGTAGCCCGCAAGTCAGAGGTCATCCAAGAGATATGGTTGAGGGTGGTTAGGACCAACCTCAATGTTATGCCTTTCCAGCCAGGTCTGAGGCTGAGTCCTCCGATGCTGTTATCCCAGGTACTATTTCAGTTTGTAGAAGAGATGCTTCAGTTCTATTTGATCTGGGGTTTGCTTACTCCTATGTGTCATCCAATTTTGCTTCATATTTGGCTGTGCCCCGTGATTCCTTGAGCGCCCCTATATATGTCTCGACGCCCGTATGGGATGCTATTGTTGTAGATCGTGTGTATAGCTCATGTGTGGTCCTCATTGGGGGTCTGGAGACCAGTTTGGACCTTTGTATTCTTGATATTTTAGATTTTGATGTTATATTACGTATGGATTATATGTCACCTTATCACGCTATCTTGGACTGTCATGCCAAGATAATGACTTTAACCATTCCGGGGTTGCCTCTATTAGAGTGGAGAGAGACTCCTGGCCATTCTTCCAGCAGATTTATTTCTTATATGAAGGCTTGGCGTATGGTCGAGAAGGGGTGTTTGGACTATTTCGCTTATGTTCGTGATTCTAGTGCTGAGGTTCCTTCTATGGATTTTGTGCATGTTGTTCGTGACTTTCTAGAGGCATTTCCTGCAACCCTGTCGTGGATGCTATCCGACATGGATATTGAATTTTGCATTGATGTGGCTCCGGGCACTCATCCCATTTCCATTCCGCCATACCGGATGGCCCCACCATAGATGAAATAGTTGAAGGAACTATTATAGTATTTTCTTGATAAGGGATTTATTAGGCCTAGTGTCTCGCCCTGGGGTTCATCAGTGTTATTTGTGAAGAAGAAGGATGGGTCTATGAGAATATGTATAGACTATCGGCAATTGAACAAAGTCACTATCAAGAACAAGTATCCTTTGCAGAGGATGATTTTTTTGATCACCTTCAGGGTGCCAAGGTGTTTTCAAAGATTTACTTGAGACGTGTCTACCATCAGTTGAGGATTAGGGCGTCTGATGTCCCTAAGACAGCTTTTCGGACACGATATGGGCACTATGAGTTTTTGGTGATGTCCTTTGGGTTTACTAATGCTCCAGCATCATTTATGGACTTGATGAATCGAGTGTTCAAGCCTTACCTGGATTCCTTTGTGACTGTGTTTATTGATGACATTTTGATATACTCCCGCAGCCGGGAGGAGCATGAGCAGCACCTCCGGATAGTTCTCCAGACTATGAGGGACAGTCAATTGTATGCTAAATTTTCGAAGTACGAGTTTGGGTTGGACTACTTTCTTGGGTCACGTCGTGTCAGTAGAGGGTATTCAGGTGGATCCTAAGAAGATTGAGGCAGTCAAGAACTGTCCTAGACCCACTTAAGCTGTGGAGATCAGGAGCTTCTTGGGTTTGGCGGGTTATTACTGTTGGTTTGTGGGGGTTTTTCATCTATAGCAGCTCCGATAAGTAGGTTGACCCAGAAGGGTGCCCTGTTCAGGTGGTCGGACGAGAGGCGAGCTTTCAGAAGCTCAATATAGCTTTGACTACAACATCGGTATTGGTATTACCATCAGGTTCAGAATCATACACAATATATAGTGATGCCTCCCATGTTGGGCTCGGAGCAGTATTGATGCAGAAGGGCATGGTGATTGCATATACGTCTCGGATATTGAAGGTTCATAAGAATAATTACCCTGTTCATGATTTAGAGTTGGCAGCCATTGTTCACGCGCTGAAGATTTGGAGGCACTATCTTTATGGTGGTTTCGTGTGAGGTTTTCACGGATCATCGCAACCTTCAGTATTTGTTCAAGAAAAATTATCTCAATTTGAGGCAGAAGAGATGGTTGGAGCTATTGAAAGACTATGATATCACTATATTGTATTATCCGAGAAAGGCCAATATGGTGGCCGATGCATTGAGTATGAAGGCACTAAGTATGGGCAGCCTTGCTTTCATTCCGGTCGGTGAGAGGCCGCTAGATTCAAACATTCAAACTTTAGCCAATCAGTTTGTGAGGTTGGATATTTCAGAGCCCAACCATGTTCTAGCTTGTACAGTCGCTCGGTCTTCCTTGTTTGAGCATATCAGAGATTGATAGTATGATGATCCACACTTGAGGTCCTTAGGGACAGAGTTTGACACGGTGGTGCCAAGAAGGTCACATTTGTAGATGATAGTGTTTTGAGGATGTAGGGTCAGGTATTTGTGCCTAATGTTGATGGGCTTCATGAGTTGATCCTTGAGGAGGCTCACAGTTCTCCGTATTCTATTCACCCGGGCACTGCCAAGATGTACCACAACCTTCGACAGCATTATTAGTGGAGGAGGATGAAGAAGGATATTGTAGCATATGTGGCTCGGTACTTGAATTGTCATCAGGTGAAATATGAGCATCATAGGCTAGGTTGATTGCTTCAACAGATGGAGATTCCTGAGTGGAAGTGGAAGCGCATCACTATGGACTTTGTTGTTGGACTCCCACGGACTCAGAGGAAGTTCGACGCCGTATGGGTTATTGAGGACAGGCTGACTAAGTCAGTATACTTCATTCCTGTGGCAGTTTCCTATTCCTCGGAGCGGTTAGATGAGAATTATATTCGGGAGATCGTCCGTCTTCACGGCGTGCCCTTGTCTATCATTTCTGAGCAAGGTACGCAGTTTACCTCACATTTTTAGAGGGCAATACAGCGTGGGTTGGGTACGCGGGTTGAGTTGAGCACAACATTTCATCCTTAGACTGACGGACAGTCCGAGCGTACTATTCAGATCTTGGAGGATATGCTCTGCACCTGTGTTATTGACTTTGGAGGTTCTTGGGATCAGTTCTTTTCCCTTGCAGTATTCGCCTACAATAATAGCTACCAATCGAGCATTCAGATAGCTCCCTATGATTCATTATATGGTAGACGGTGTAGGTCGCCAGTGGGGTGGTTTGAGTCGGGGGAAGCTCTGTTGTTGGGTACAAATTTAGTAAAGGAGGCCTTGGACAAGGTCAAGATTATTCAGGATCGCCTTTATTCAGCTCAGTCCAGGCAAAAGAGTTATGCCGACCGTTGAGTTCGTGATGTGGTATTTATGGTCAGGAAGAGAGTATTGCTTCTGGTATCTCTTATGAAGGGTGTCATGAGGTTTGGGAAGAAGGGCAAGTTGAGCCCTAGGTATATCGGGCCATTTGATATTCTCGCGAGAGTGGGGGAGGTGGCTTATAGACTTGCGTTGCCTCCAGGGTTATCATCAGTTCATCCAGTATTTCATGTGTCCATGCTCTGGAAGTATCATGGTGACCCGTCCCACGTGTTGGATTTCCGCTCTGTCTAGTTGACAAGGATTTGACTTATGAGGATGAGTCGGTAGCCATTCTAGACCGGCAAGTTCGACAGTTGAGGTCGAAGAGTTATCCTTCAGTTCGGGTGTAGTCGAGAGGTTAGCCTGCTGAGGCAGCTACTTGGGAGTCCTAGTCGGACATGCGGAGTCGATATCCCCACTTGTTCGCCAGTTTAGGTACTTTTCTATATCCGTTCGAGGACGAACGTTTGTATTAGAGGTGGAGATTGTGATGACCCAAGGGGTCATCTTGTGTTTTAGGACTTTATTCCATGCTTATCAGCCTTAAAAATCTTATAATTTTCCTCCTCGTTTAGCGTGCACTTTCCGGGCGTATTTCCGAAAAGCATTTATATGGAAAATAGAAAAAATAATAATATTTGGAAATTTAAAATGATTTTTAGTTTACTTTGGTCAATGTTTTGAGCAAATGGACCCAGACCCCTGTTTCGACGGTCCCGGTGGGTCCGTAAAAACATATGGGATCTGAGCGTATACCCGAAATCAAATTCCGAGGCCCATAGCCCGAGAAATGAATTTTTGACTAAAATTGAATTTCAGAAAAACTTATGGTTTTAAAGTATGTGATTTATTCTTGATTTTGATGGTATCGGGCCTTTATTTTGGTTCCGGAGCCCGGTAAAGGTCCGTTATAACATCTAAACCATGTCTGTGAAATTTGGTGAGAAACGGAGTTTATATGACGTGATTCGGACCCTCGGTTGAGAAAATAGAAACTTTAAGTGTTCTTGAGAATTTCATTAATTTTGATGCTAAATCCGTAGATTTAGGTGTTATTTTAGAGATTTGATCGCACAAGCAAGTCCGTATGGTGTTTTTTAGACTTGTGTAAACGTTTGGTTTGGAGCCTCGAGAGCTCGGGTGAGTTTCGGATAGTCTACGAGATATTTCGGACATAGAGAATTCTGTTGTTTTTGTTATTGGTGGTGCACAGGTGTTTTGTGCTTCACAATCGTGAAGTGTACACCAGACTGAGGTTAAAATTCTTCTTTGCGAACGCGAAATACTGGTCGCGAGCGCAAAGAAATGGGGGTGGTAACCTTCGCGAACGCGATTAGTCTCCCACGAACGCGATGGTTAAGGGACTTGGGGAAGGGGAGTCACGTTCTTCTACACGAACGCGACCACTAGGTCGCGAACGCGACCATTGGGTCGCGAATGTGATGGCTTTAGGGGAGTTTCCTTACGCGAACGCGAAGGCCTTAAGCCACTGTGTATCGCGATCGCTACAGGCTTCGCAAACGCGATGAAGGCCTGTCCAGCGTATTAAATACAGAACCAGCACGGGGATTTGACCAAAATTTCATATTTCTTCCATAGAACTCGACCTTGGGTGATTTTTGAAGTGGAAATTCAACACCAAATCATAGTCTCATGTTCCTAAACTCGTTCCTTTCAACTTCCATCAACACCCATTGGCTTTCTAGGCCTAAATCTTGTTCTTTAAGGGTACAAATTAGGGACTTTAGGGGAATCGGGAATTTTATAAATTTCGGGATTTAGACCTCGATTTGGGGTCGTATTTCGAAACTAATTACATATTCGGGCTCGGGGTGAATGGGTAAATGGATTTTTGTCCGAACCTCGAGTTTGGACCAAGCGGGCCCGGGGTCGGTTTTTAACCCTTTTTGGGGAAAATTTCGGAAATCTTTAATTAGTCATTAAAGTTATTTCCTTTAGCGATAATTTATGTTATTAAGTTGATATTGACCAGATACGAGTGGTTCGGAGGTGGAAAATAGAGGAAAAGCGATAATTGAGCGTTGAGTTGGCTGTCGAATTGAGGTAAGTGCTTGGTCTAACTTCGACTTGAGGGATTAGGAATCCCCAACTTAATTTCTATGTGAAATTTCATGTGTGTCGAATATAGGTAAGGTGGCGAGTACCTATGGACCGCCAAACTATATGTTTAGCCTATTCCCTTCCCCGTTCCTAATATATATTGTTTTCCTTCCATAACTCCTACATGCTCATCGGTGCTTCCATGTTTAATTGCTTTTTATTAGATGTTCTCTTTATTGAAGGTATAAATCGTTTCGTAGTTCATGGTACTACATAATAAGTTTAAGATTGGTTTATCGGTGTTTTATCATACATTTTTTATTGGGCTCACTGTGTAGCATTAATTGATGAGTTTTCATAATTGTCTAGATTTCCGTTTGCGTTGGTTTGAGGCATAAATGTTGTGGAGGGATTTGGGATAAATTTTGAAATACTTGTTCTTATTGTGTGATTGGTGATTGTCTGGTAGGATCGTGTTGCGCGCCACAACAAGGAGTAATAAGGGTGGACATGGGGGATCGGATTGCACGCTACAACATGAGGAATAAGGGTGATATATTGAGGAATAATAAGGGTGGACTGGTGGGATCGGGTTTCACGCCGCAACAGGACTAATAAGGGTGAATGTTCATGTTGTTACAGATTATATGTTTGGGATTGGGATGCACGCTGCATCATTTTGTTGTTTATGTATTCTGCCTTTATTGTGATTTTATTCTGTAGCATTGAAACTCTATTAAGGATTGGTTATAGCTGAGTACTGGCAAGATAACTGAGTTTCGTATTTATTTACTGCAAGTTACTATTCCGTTTCATTCTATACTTTCGTCTTGCTTTATTATAAACTGTATATAGGTTATATTATAAACGCCTGATCTAGCCTCGTCACTACCTCGTCGAGGTTAGGCTCGGCACTTACCAGTACATGGGATTGGTTGTACTGATACTGCACTCTGGACTTCCTATGAAAATTTTGGAGTTGATTATGGTTGATCGAGAGGTCGGTTGCTGACATTCGTCCAGAAGACCCAAGGTAGTCCTGCAGGCGACCGCAGGCCCTGGAGTCCCCTCCTATGTTCTACATTTCTATTTTATTTTATTTCGAGACATATTTATTTTTCTTTAAGACCTATAATTGTAGATATTCATAGAATGTTCGTGGATTGTGACACCAGTTCTGGGTGGTAGTAATAGTTCATGGTTAAGCAATATTTATCTAATTCTGCATTTTTGATCACCTGTCTTAAACTTTTTACTTGTATTCAATTAATTGTAAAAGAAAATGTTAGGTAAATTCTAACATTGGCTTGCCTAGCGAGTATGATGTTAAGCGCAATCACGATCCCTACGGTTGGGAATTCTGGTCGTGACAACTCTGTACCTTGGTTAAGGTCAACTTTCTTATTTCTTTGGCCATGGTGTCTAGCTGGGCTTGCACTGATATGTTTGATTCCACCTGGTGAACCCCAAAAGATTTTCTTCTGTCATTACTCTCAGCAAGCCTCTGGTTAGCATCCTCATACAATTCATCAAGGATTGAGACAACGTCATCCGGATTTTTCTTTATTAATGGTCCTCCACATGCATTACTTAGAGTTCGTCCTGAGGAGGGTGTCAGCCCATCCCAAAAGTCCTGGAGTAGCATCCACAATTCTATTCCATTATGCTGACACCTTATCACTATCTCCTTGATTTTTTTCCAAGCTTTGAAGACCATTTCAGTATCCTTTTGGCAGAAATTGTGGATTTTCCTTCTGAATTTCCCTATTTTGCAGCTGAGAAATACTTATCAAGAAACTTACGTAATACCTTCCTATGTCCTGATTAACCCAATTGGTAAGCTTCGAAGCCAGTGCTTCGTGTCATCCTTCAGTGAAAAAGGGAATGCCCTTAAGTAGATTGCATCTTTGGGCAGTCCATTGTACTGAAAGGTGTTCATGATTTCCTCGAGGTCCATCAAGAGAGTGTTCGGATCTTCATTCACCTTCCCTCTAAATACATGGTTGCTCTGGATGGTTTGAAGCAATCCTTAATTCAACTCAAAATTATTTGATGGTATCAGTGGAGGTCTTAACACTTGATTGTCCCTTATTGTAGACTGGTCTGGCATAGTCACCTAATTATCTCTCGGGCCTGAGGGCCGCATTTTCAAATTGGTCTTCAAACAGGGGTTGGTTTAGGTTGAATATTGACCCACATCCTCTTCGACAACCTCATCGACATCTCTAAGGGCTGCTTCAGGTGCTAACCGTACAGTTTGTTCTCTATGTTGTGCTGCCTCTCTTGCACCTAAGTCCACTCCATCATCACCATTCTTTGCAATGTGTTCTTGGTTTGAATGTTGCCCCAAGAAATTTTCGGTGAATTCTCTTTCTTTTCTCAGTTGTCGCAAGTGTTTCTCCAACTCCGATTCATAGAGTATCACTACCTTTGAAGAAGATCGAGTCATACACCAAAGAAGATAGACATGTACCCTACATACAAGTAGGAAAACATGAATACAACAAAGTAAAATTTGTTCCCGAATTAGTACTAAAAACTATTTTGAACTCTATTGATTTCGAGTCTCTGGCAATGATGCCAAAATTTTACGAGTTCAAAATACAACACAAAATTATTGCACGCTAGTCAAAGATAGTATAGTTAAATTATCGTCTCCACGGGATTGAAGTTAAACAACATTCGAATAATCTTTAGTTAATTACTATCCAGGAAAATTAATACTTGATTGAATGATTATCAACGACAATTAACTATATAAACTTAAGAAATTAACAATTGATCGTGGAAGACAAAAGATGAGTAAAAAAGAAATACCAATGAGAGAAATAAGGATAATTGACTAAACAGGTGCAAGACAATTGACTCGGATCCAATTCTTGAATTAGTTCACTTTATATTACTGTTGATTCTCACGAATTCAATAGATAATTATCTTACACTTGAAGTTAATGTTCCTCTTTCGATTAAACAATAATTTCAGTAAATAATCCAATTGAAGCACGATGAACAATTACAACGAATAAAATGATGGCCTTAGTCTAAAGGATAAATTCTCACGAATATTTTCCTATTTTCTAGTTCGATTAATAATTGAAGAGGCTCTTTCGATTACCTAGTTGAATCACGAATTTAAACTAGAACATAATATGTAAAGAAATTCAATATAAAAATCCTCTTGCGATTAAGAAAAATAATAAATAACTTTATAATCCGCTTTATAGCTCTATCAATTAATTCAAACAATTATCAAGAATCGAATCTCTAATCAAGTTATCATTACACCATATATGCCAACACCCTAAGGAAATAACTCCATAGCACTGGAAAAAATCATCTCAATGAGGTTTTAAAACATAGAAAATATCAATGCTAATGATTCGATACAAACTCTCCTATTGCACAAATTTTTGGTTGAAATCTTGATGAATTCTTGTGTCTCCTTGCCTTAGTTGCTTCTCAAATCTTTCATAGGTCAAAAGTCCCTTAAAAAACTTATATTTGGTGCATTTGTACCATGTAGAAGTGGGTCCGGAAAAAACTATCCTTTCCAAGACAAAACATGAAAATACTATGGGAAAAATACACAGGCACGTCGCGCCTAGCGTCACACCATACGGTGCGCTTGAGAAAATTATCAAAGACCATGTCAAACGTCTGTCAGACCCAATTTACATTGACGTGCCTCGCGGCGCCCCATGTAGTGTGGTTGTGTAGTTTTCTCAGAATAACTTATTTCTTTCAATTTTTGATCTTCAGACTTGGTCCTCGACCCCCGAACTTGATCCCGATGTAAGTCCTTTGGCTTTTACTCAACTTTCAAAGCTCCAAATTGTTCGATTAAGCTAAAATTTATCTTTTTAAGTCGGAATCCCTTCGTGCAAGTCATATAACACGTAATAAGTGCTAATCACCATCATTTGAGCTCAAATACAAGTAAAATACAGAAATTAGAGTGCAACCTACGGCAAAACACGAGTTTCTAGCCTACAATCATTCACGCGCATCCGCATTTGTGGATCCTCGTCCGCATCTACGATCACTACCTTGCCCAGCCTTCCTCCATTTCTGCGTTCAAGCTACATCTTATGCGGCCTCGCTCCTGCGGCCAAACAAATGCAGGTTCCAATGCATCACGCATCAGAAATTTCAGCAATCTCCCTAAGTCAAAACATGATCCGCCAACCACCCGAGGCCTTTGGGACCCCATCCAAACATACCAACAAGTCCTAAAACACAATACGAACTTACTCGAAGTCTCAAATCACATCAAACAACATCAAAACTATAAATCGCACCCCAATTCAAGCCTAATGAAACTAATGAACTTCTAAATTCTAAAACTCATGTCGAACCATATCAAATCAACTCCGGATAGTCTTAAATTTTGCACGCCAATCCAAATGATACGACAGATCTATTCCAACTTCCTAAACCAAAATTCGAATCTGATTTCGACAAAGTTAAATCTCGATCAAACCTCACCTTTAACTTTAAAACTTTCGCCAAAACGCATCAAATCAATCTACGGACCTCCAAATTAACATCCGGACATACGCCTAAGTCCAAAATCACCATACAAATATATTAGAATCATTAAAACACCATTCTGAAGTCATTTACAAGAAAGTCAAACTCTGGTCAACTCTTTCAAATTAATAGCTTGTTTAACAAAGTTTCTAAAATCTACTTATTTTGAGAAGTGCTTTTTCCAAAAGTGCTTTTCAAAAAAGTATGTATGGTGAGAATCGGTTTGTGTTTAGCTGATTAATTTGAAAAGCGCTTTGAGCAGTAATTAGTATTTGGCCAAGCTTTTGAAAATTGTTTCTAAGTGTATTTATCTTGAAAGTGCTTCTAAGAAAGTGCTTTTGGAGAGAGGCTACATTTTTCTGCTTCTACTTCTCCTCAAAAGCACTTTTTTCTCCTAAAAGCTTGGCCTAACACCTCAACTTTTGGCCAAAAGTTATAAAGCTTAGCCAAACAGGCTATAAGCCTTCAACCTTGGGACTAAGTGTCCCAATTCTCTCCAAGACCTTCCCGAAACCAATCCAACCACCCCGGTAAGTCACATAACTACAAATGAACATAGAAGAAGGAATAAATAAGGGGACGCAGCTACAATACACAAAACTACCGGTCAGGGTCGTTGCATTCTCCCCCTCTAAAGAAAACGTTCATCCTCGAGCGGGTCTAGAATCATACCTTGAGTCTCAAATAGGTGTGGGTATCTACTCAGCATCTTCCGCTTGGTCTCCCAAGTAGTCTCTTCCACTAGCTGACCTCTGTAATGAACCTTCACTGAAGCTATATTCTTCGACCTCAACTTCCGAACCTGCCAGCCCAAATTGCCACTGAGTCCACATCATAAGTCATATCCTCGTCCAATTGCACCGTGATAAAGTCCAAAACATGTGATGGATTACCATGATACCTCTTGAGTATAGAAACATGAAACACTATGTGAAAACCTGATAGGCTATGTGGATATCCAAGTATGTAGGCCGCCTCTCAAGCACCTCAAAAGGACAAATATAAGAGGTCTCAACTTGCCCTTCTTTTCGAACCTCATCACACCCTTCAAGGGTGAAACTCTTAGTAAAACCTTCTTACCCACTATATATTCAACATCACGAACTTTCTTATCAACATAATACTTATGTATGGACTGTGTTGTATGATACTGCTCTAGGATCAACTTAACTTTCTATAAGGCATCACGGACTAAATCAGTGCCCAACAACCTAGCCTCCCGAGGCTCAAACCAACTAGCTGGAAAAACGACATCTCCTCCCATATAAGTCCTCGTAAGGATCCATCTAGATACTTGACTAAAAGTTGTTGTTGTGGGAGAACTCTACTAACGGAAGAAACTGATCCCATGAACCCCCAAATTCAATGACATAGGCATATAACATGTCCTCTAATATCTAAATAGTGCGCTCGGACTGTGCACCTATCTGTAGATTAAATGTTGTACTTAGTTCTACCTGTGTGCCCAACTCCCGCTGCAACGTTCTCCAAAAATACAACATTAACCATGTTCCTCGATTCGAGATAATAGGCACGGGCGCATCATGAAGGCGAACAATCTCACGAATGTAAATCCGAGCTAGCTGCTCTGAGGAGTAGGTAGTTACAACTAGAATGAAATGTGCAAACTTGGTCAGTTTATCCACGATAACCCACACTACATCGAATTCTTCAATGTCCTTGGAAGCCAACAACAAAATCCATTATGATACGCTCCCACTTCCACTACGGAATGTAAATCCTCAGAAGCAAACCACTGACTCTTTCATGCTCATACTTCACCTGTTAGAGTTCAAACACCGAACAACATATTCAACAACATATATCTTCATTCTCTGCCACCAAGAGTGTTGCCTCAAATCCTGATACATATTTGCGACACCCGGATAAATGGAATACTGCAAACTACGGGCCTCCTAAAGAATCAACTGATGTAACCCATCCACATTTGGAACACGAATCTGATCCTGCACCCTCTATACCCCATCATCTTCTATAGTAACATCCCCAACATCACCATGCTACATTGTGTCCTTCAAGACAAGCAAATGGGGAGCGTTATACTGACGCTACTTGATGCACTCAAACAAAAAAGTCTGTGAAACCATGCCAGCAATAACTCTACTGGGATCCGATATATCCAACCTCATGAATCGATTGGTCAAAGCCTGAATATCCAATCCCGACGGCCTCTCTGTAACTCAAAGATAAGAAAGACTCCCCATACTCTCGGCCTTTTTTTAGATTCAATGTAATAAGGCTTTGCCATTAGTCACTTTATATATTATTTCGGTTTAGTAAAGGTTTGGCTTGATTTATTTTTCGCATTAATGGGATGAGGCAACGTTGGCATGAATATTCTCAATTTTCCGCGTAGTCCTACCTCAGGCACAACGAGGTCCCCAAATTAGGATGCAAACTATTGTATGCCTTACATACTACTTGCTGAAATATTACGAACACTCTTTTATTTTGTCTTACTGACTTGGTTACCTTTTGTTTTTCTTTCTTTTGATTATTCCCGTTCCTAAAGGTTAATTCTTGCATTCTGGCATCGTCAGCATATCACACTAGATCCAGCGGTCCTCCACCTCCTCTTGCACCTAACGACATCAAAAGAAAAGGCAAAGGAAAGATGGACGATTTGAGTGGTAACCGAAAAGACAATGCTAGTATAGTAGAGAATGTAGAGACTTCAAACGGAAGAAGTACGCCATGACAAAATGATTTGGTTTGGTGGTAAGAGAAGAATATTTTGGCGTTAAAGGCAAACTCGAGCAGTTCCGAAATCTCGCCACCCTCTTCCTTGCTTTAGATGTCCCTGGAATCAATCATTAGAATGCTACCATGCAAAAACCAAACGACACCCCAAAACACACAACCCAAAAATCCACCACCCTTAGCTCCACAAAATCCTCCTGCAACGCACCAATACCACGACCCCACACCCCCTCAAAACCTTAACCCTTCACCAATACAAACTCCAAAGTAGCACCACCATAATACGACCCAGAATCCACAAGCCACTACCTATCATACCCCTCATAATGTGCCACAACTTAACCCCAATCAACCTCAGACCTCAATCAATGATCACCCATACACTTAAGTCCAAGGAACACACCAAGGTAACCCGATATACATAGAGACCCTACCACACACACCCAGAGAAAACATTATACCAACCCAAACTAGCGAAGAAGGACTTGCTCATCCAAAATATGGGTGAATAGAAAAGGAAGTTATCGGGAAGAGTCTAGAGTGTTGAGGGTGGAAAATGTGTCGAAGGTTTGAATTATCAAGATTTGTGTATCCAGTTAGACGTGGAGCTACCGGAGGGTTACAAACCTCCTAAATTTGAGATGTTTGATGGCACCGGTGATCTCAAGGTGCACTTGACGACTTACTATAATAAGATCATAGGATCAGAAAAACAATGTGCAAATCCGCATAAAGTTGTTCATACGAAGTCTCATTGGGGATGATTTATCTTGGTACATCAGTCAGAATCCAAAGGAAGTGGTCTAACTGGGTAAGTATGGCATCCAATTTCATGGATAGATTCATGTTCAACATAGAGAACGTGCCAGACATTTTCTATATCCAGAACCTCAAGAAGAAGCCGACGGCGACCTTCCGTGAGTATGCATACCCGCTGGAGATCAGAGGCCACCAAGGTGAGGTCGCCGCTAGAAGAGGAACAAATGAATAAACTCTTTGTCAGAGCTCAAGATCCACAATACTATGAGAGATTGATGGATATAAAGATTCACATAAGTTATCTGACATCATCAGCTTGAGAGAAAGAATAGAGAAGGGCATCAAGAGTGGCATGATTACTAACTTTGAAGCGCTACAAGCTACCAAGAAAGCCTTACATTCTAGGGGCATTTCAAAGAAGAAAGAAGTGGGTGTCGTGATGGTATCCTAAGACCTTAAGTCTCCCCTTACCTACAAGACACCTCGACCAACATATCAACCCTAACCTACAAAGTACCATTACACCGCCACTACCTACCACACAGCCAGCATACTACCATTCATATGCCCCTGCATGTTAGAACTACCCAAAAACCTAACCAAATTTCATTCGCAGAACTCCCAAACAATACACCCCCTATCGCCAAACCCATAGCCCAGTTATACGAGAGAAAGAAGGTCGTCGGTAACGTCACTCCCATCATGCAGATGCTATTGAAAATCTTTCTCAGTGGGTTAACCCCAACAAGACGTGCCTATCACTCAGGCATGAAGGGACATACTATTCAGGAATGTCGCATGTTGAAAGATAAAATTCAGACATTGATTGACACCAAGGTTATACAAACGAAGGAGTCTGCACCAAAAGTCTGCAATAACCCCGTTCCTAATCGTAGGGGTGAGGGAGTGAATGTGATTGATACTGATGAAGAATGGGACCAAGAAGGATTTACAGGTCTTATCCGAGAAGGAGACGCTCCCAAAATATCTCTTGTAACACTCTTGTTGATTATGGTGAAGACCAAGGCACCTTTCGAGGTTGAGGTAGCTACACCCAGGTCATGATTCAATATGATGGTAGCTTCATCACCATCTTACAAGTTTGACGATGTTTCATGGGATTATGTAGTAGAAGCAAGGAGAAAAGGAAAATCTAAGATGGAAGAGACGTGTGCCGCCCAAGGAACGATTAGAATTGGCAAGGTTTACACATCGAAAACTCTTGGGGGAACGAGTAAGGAAACAACACCAAAACTACCTGATGTGGAGACATGTTTTGATGATCTTTGGAGGAAGGTACAGGTGAGGGAGTACTCTGTTGTTGACCATCTAAACAAGACCTCGATTCTAAGGAAGCATATAGGCATCTCCAAGAGATACATGCCATGAACCTGCAGACCTCACATGAATGGGTTTGTTCTAGCCAAGAAGATATTAAGGGCAGGATATTTCTAGATGACTATGGAGACCGACTGCATCAAATATGTACAGAAATGTCACCAGTGCTAGGTGCATGATGATATGACACGAGGACCACCTAATGAACTCAATGCAACAAGTTCACCCTGACCTTTGTGTGCTTGGGGCATGCATGTCGAATCGATCGAGCTCGTGCTTCTAACAGACACAGATTCATCTTGGTAGCCATAGATTACTTCACAAAATGGGTCAAAGACACCTCTTACAAAGTTGTGACTAAGAAGGTCATAGCACATTTTGTCCAGGACTGTATTGTCTACCGGTTCGGAGTCCCTGAATCGATCATTACCGACAATTCTACCAATCTTAACAGTGATCTGATGAAATCCATGTGTGAAACATTCAAAATTAATCAGCGAAACTCTACAGCATATAGGCCACAAATGAATGAATCCGTAGAAGCCGCCAACAAGAACATCAAGAAAATATTGAGGAAGATGGTGGACGATTACAACCAGTGGAACAATAGGCTAAATTTTTCTCTACTCGGATACCGCACCACTATTTGCACGTCAACTGAGGCAACTCCCTACTTATTGGTCTATGGTAGTGAAGCTATTATACCCGCCGAGGTGGAAATTCCTTCCCTGAGAATCATACAGGAAGCCGAGCTCAGCGATGTAGAATAGGTGTAGAGTTGGTATGAACAATTGGCTCTCATTGACAGTAAAAGGATGAATGCGGTGTGTCATAGTCAACTCTACTAGAATAGAATGAAAAGGGCTTCCAATAAAAAAGTTAGACTAAGGAAATTCATACAGGGGTAGTTGGTATTGAAGCTATTTCCTCGTCAAGAGGAAGAGAAAGGAAAATTCTCACCTAATTGTCAAGGGTCCTACATGGTTCACCTAGTGCTGACAGGAGGAGCACTCATACTGGCATAAATGGATGGAGATGGCCAAAACCTATCAATTCAGACGTCGTCAAGAGATATTACATTTGAGATTGTATTTGCACTATCTTTTGATATAACATGAATTATGATTGACCTGATTCCTATTTAAGAGGGGATATGTAGGAATCCCTATGGGTTCTACCACATTATAATAAAATCTTCACTCCCCTCTAGGGTAAAAAATCGGGGCAATGTTTCGAGTTTCGGTAATCTCATTACGTCAAGGATCGCCAAACGAGTATCGCCGGAAGTATAAATTAAACTGGGGCAGAATCTTGAGGACCACTGGGGCAGAATTTTGAGGGGGTCCTCAAAATTCTAAATTAAGAAGGTCGCAATGTCTCAAACCATGTCACGACCTATGATTTGACTAAATTATTTTACTTTTGCGCATTATATTTTAACACAACTACATTATTTATATATGATTTACCGCAAATGCATATTTTCGAAAACCTCATTTATGTAGTAGCAAGATGTCACCTAGGGTGACTCAAACAAGGCGTCAAGACAGGAGCAAAGGCTAAATGAGGAAAGGAAAGCACAAACCAACCTTCCCCCAAACTTACAATTTTTCTTTGGATGATGGCATAACGTCGACAAGCAAATTTGCAAAGCCTATATAATAGGACTACTATATCTACGTAGATTGAGTTTTCCAAGACCAAACACGTCAAGCTAAGTATCACTTTCCTTACTCATATTCAATCATCACTTTCCTGCATAGGGTTTAGCACTGACCTCATTACATTGCATGAGACTAATCATCGTGTCCATTACATCGCATGAGGATAAGTAATGCCTCCATTACATTTCATAAGATAAATGCTCCCTTTCTTTGCATTGGCTAAGCACTTCCCTTATTACACTGCATGAGGCTAAGCACTGCCTCTATTATTACATAAGGCTAACTGTTGCCTTTCCCTGCATAGGTCTAAGCACGGCCCTCGTTATATTGCATGAGACTAAGCATTGTCTCCATCACTTGTATAAGGCTAAATGTTGCCTTTCCCTACATAGGGATAAGCACTGCCCTCATTAAATTGCATGAGACTAAGCACTGTCTCTGTCACTTGCATAAGGCTAGATGTTGTCTTTCCCTGCATAGGGCTAAGCACTGCCCTCTTTACATTGAATGAGACTAAGTATTTTCTCTATCACTTGCATAAGTCTAAGCACTTCCTTCAATTGCATAGGGCTAAGCACTTCCCTCATCTCATACAAGTCTAAGCATTGCCTTGTCTCGTTCTTGCATATGACTAAGCATCACTCATTCCCTCTATCAAGCAATAAATATCGCCGCATCCTTTAATTTCATGGGATGGAACATCGTCGCATTGTCCGAATGCGTCATAGTCTGAAGGCATCATCGTCATAGACCTAAGACATCATAATATGTCCTAAGGATCTCTCGAAACTGCATATCATCATTCAAAGGCGTCATAGTCTAGAGGCACCATCCTCATAGCCCGAGTACACCATTTCATTTCATGCGAACCCCTTATCATATGCTCCATGGACCAGGACGTCATGGTCTAAGGACATCATCCTAATCGTCCGAAAGAAAACTCTCATGATCCAAAGGGAATTTGCATCATGTTTAGTTTTCTGCAATAACTATATATATTCGCGTGCATCGTGTTTTAACTTTTGCAGTTAACTCGGGAGGTAACCCTTCTACAAAAAGGAGAAATTCTCGCTCTGGTTTCCATTTAAAACATTCACATCCTTTGATTATCTTAAATGTAACCGATAAACAACAACTTATAATTCTTTATCTCGTAATGTCTCGAACATTTGTTGCATGTATCCATAACGTTCAAGCCCGCATTCATAACTTCACCTAAACTTATCCTCTACTTATGACACTTCCCTCCCCAGATAAGATCCTTCTTCGAAACGTACCCTTTTTTATACAACTCCATCGGTTTCGTTCGTCGTTGGATCCAGAACTACACACGACCTAATTCCCGTAATACTAGGTATATGTAGGAAACTCAAGAACCAGTTTGGCCCCCATTTTTTAAACACCTCATACCCATCCTCGTTCATTCAGAAAAAATTGGTCATCATTTTTTCTTTATTCGACAATTCTTTCATCATTCCCGAGTAAATAGGGGCAGCTGTTGATACCCAATTTTTCCCTCGTATTTTATAAAGTGCTTCATATACTTCTAAAGTATCATTTACTTTATTACCCAACTCATAAGGGTCATATAAGTAATTTCCATATTTTTAAAAGCTTTAAAATTGATTTCTTGAATTAATTATTCGAATATTTATTAACTATCCATTCAAATTATTCAGGGGTGATTTAGTCATCAAATTTATTAATTTATACCCACATGCATGTTATATAATATTTTACTTCATTTTATACAATTATGTTTGCATCTTTACACTATTTACACATTGTTTGCATTAGTAGCCCTTTGCAGTTAATTGTATTTATTATTTTATTTGGGTCAAAATAACTTTTTTATGTTATTACAATATTTAGTTATTATTTTATAAAATATTATGTTGCATAAATAGTATTTTTATATTTATTTAGATATTTTAATAATTTATTTTTTCTTTAATTTCTTTTATTTTAAATTTGGCCCAAACCGGGCCAATTTTCGGACCAGCTACCAGGACCAGATCTCCCAAATCCATGGACCAATCACCCCAGCCCAAACCAAATGACCTCTTGTGATCAACCCGGACAGAACCCGTTCAAATAACCCGCTCCACTTTCCCCTTTTATCCTGGCCATTGATCTTAAATGATCAACGGCCCATAATAAACCCACCCGCCTCCTTATATCTCCATAACTCAAACCCTAACCACATTCCCCCCATCAGTCACCCCTAAACAATATCAACTCTCCCTCTGTCTCTTTTGAGAAATCCTAGCAGCCGCCTCCTATTTTCTCTCTAATTCCAACCTAAAAATGGAATCAATCCATGAACCACTTACCTATTTCATGATACTTCACTATTGTATATGTGAATGTGGTGTTACTTAATTCTTGCCATATTTTTGGCAAGAACTATCTTCCAAGGACCTGCCTGATTGACTCTGATTCGACAAAGATCTGGACGATGCTTCGTCTATATACATCTTACAATGAGTGATTCTTGCATTCTTGGTTCAGTTACAGTTGTTAGACCCAACTAGGGTTTGAATTTCTTGTATCTCCTTTACCCAACTGGGAACTCTGACGCACTGAGTTTTGTGTTTTGCTGCTCTTTTTCCCATCAACAATTGAAGTATTGTTGGGTTTATCCTTCTTGATTATCCGTTGGTTGCTTTGCAACCAGTAAGTGTCTTTGGCTCTGTAATTTCACTCCTTCTCGTTATGTTCATGTATTGTACATCTATGTCACTTGAACTTTATGAATCAATATGCTACTGTGTTACCCCTGTTATTTTGTGACTCCGAACTTTTCTACTATCTAAACTTGCCCAACTTTTGACTCTGATGTATGCCTACTATATGTGTTCAGCATGAATGATTCTCACTACCTTAAGCATTCCCAACCTAGTGTGTTTTTGTGTGTTTGAATGTTTATGCCTGCTACTCATCCTGAGTTTATCTCCCTGCCTTGTTCTGTATCCTTGTGATAAATCAATTCATGTGTTCTAATTCTATGTTGGATCATTCATGTGTACTTAATAATATACTAGAGTTAGTTTTTAGCCGTGTTGTTAGCCAAATGCCCTACTAATTGTCAACTTTAAGTTGTGTTGTATGTCTTGCTTAATCCTACGTTGTTTAGTACTACCTATGGTTTACAAGGTGAAAGTGCAACATCCAGCTTTTCTCTTATATGTAATCTGATAGTCTAGTTTTTTTATGTATCCTTGCCTACTAAGTTCTGGTGTTGCTTAAGCCTTTTGTGATGTGACTGGTATTTAGCATGTTCAAGGCTCTTCATGCTCAATTAAGTTTTGTTTGAAGACCATGTCCACAAACCTGTTTGTTTATGCTATTCTCATTAGGTTTTCATGATAGACATCTTCATATGAATACTATACTTTGTTGGCTTCCTGTCAATGATTCCACTAGACTCTCGTGTTTAAAATATCATGACTAAGTTCTTTATGCTAATTCTAGACCATGTTTTCTTTGAAAATTTACTTGAAGTGGTATGCTATCTCATGTTGGTCAATACTATCACCTTAGGTTTGTTCCTAAAAATGCAAGCATGAACCTGCCTTATGTATGCCCTAGAAACTTGTCAATATGCTTTAGTGAAAAATGTTGTTAGTTATAACTTTGAGAATCATGTGTGTAGACTTAAAAGTTGTTTAATTAATCCACATGCGTAGTTCGTTAACTTGCGTGGTTAAGTTTGGCATCCAGCTGGGTAAGTAAGTCATCCATTTGGGCCTGGTGTTGGTCCATGTATGAATTGAACCTTGTAACTGACACACTCTAATGCTTTGGGCGAGCCTGGGATATGGGTCTATTGTTTGTGTGAAGAATAAGTCTGCTGAAGGCCCAAAAATGTCATTGGGTTATTTTATTTGGTCATGTATTTGTTTCAGTTTGTAATATAGGTATATTGGAGCATGTATTCTTTCATCTAGGCCTGTAATAACAAATAGCTGGGGATTAGTGGAAAACTGGGGGCCGGGATATTCTATTATTCTCATGAATGGGTAGAAAACACGTTTATAGGGTTTTAATTTGTATATTTGCTTGCCATGCCCCGCTTTGGGAATTATCTATACCATGTGTTTCTTTGCTTGCCTATTCACTTTAGAAACATAACCTAGGGTAAATAAAATGTCTTAACTTGCAAATGTTAGAAACCATGTCTATAGGAACTAAAGAAAGACTCGTTGATTGTTACACATAGATACTATGACTATAGGACCTAAATTTGATTAATTAAAACTGCCATTGTTGTTAGTCTCATCGCATAGCCTTCCTATCTAGCATGCTTATAGGGATAAATAGAACAAGTTTGTATTCTCAACTACTGCGCTACCCAAATAAGAACCGTTTATAGATCATGCCTATAGGACGAAAGATGAGTAAATATGCGCCTTTAATAGCCTCACTGCTCAAACGCAAATTGTGTAGAGATCATGTCTATAGGGTGTTGTCACTCGCCTATAAATCATGCCTATAGGATCTTTAATAGAATCATATATTAAAATCAATCGCTTTGTCAAGAGTATCTGCCTAGAAATACTGCCTATAGGACTTTATGCCAACTTTTGAATCGTTTAATCACATAGAAATCATGCCTATGGGTCTTGAACAATTTAATATACTGTGACTCCAAGCCTACCTATCTATTGATTCCTGCCTAATAATATGAACGTCACTCATAATTGTCCGCCTACTTGAACAGTGTGCATTTGTGTCTACATGAGGAGGTGTACTTGAGCCTTTGGTGTTGGTCATGTGTAGTCCTATTTGTTTTGAATGCACTTAGTTATCTCATTTGAGCAGCCTAAGAAAAGTATAGAACTACCAAAGCGGTAGGTCCAAAGACTTACGGACCATAGGCATGGGACGGGTAAAGCACACATAGGTCATGGCATAGAGTTGAACTAGAACGCTTTTAGGTAAACAACTTCAAGATAGTAATCGGGTAGCAGGATGTTACGCCCCGTAATATTACGTCAATATTATGTACCCAATATTATATTACGATGATGTTATGCCTTGCAGTATTACATTATGATGTCACATCTCGCGTTTTCGTACGTTAAAAGTTTCGTCTTCGGCTAATCGACGTGGACTCGGGGATGGGATCATTTTGACATTAACGTATTTATGTTATTTTTAAAAAAATGATAAATAAGTGTTATGAAGGATAAAGGGTTACACGAATTAAAGAAAACGAGTTTCGTTGAAAGTGGACAATTTGGAATAAAATACGGGTCGAGCGATAATACACGATAATTATGAACTAGTACCATGCAAGGTACAATATTACCACGGTAGTATAATGTATAAAGTATATTAAAAATGAGTAGTATTTTCAGGTTATTTAAAATAATTCTTGATTATACGGGTAATTGATTAATTACCGGGTAATGGGACATTATCCGGTTAACTAATAAGTGGATAAAAATTATTAAAATACCACCCCCACTCCACGTGGCAGCCACTATGTCTATGTACATATGACTCATATAATTGAGGGAAAGGTGGCAAGACATTGAAGTACTTAGTCATAAAGAATTCAAGACTTAAGTCTTCAAGGTTAAAGTGCTTAATGGTAATGTTGAGGACTTCAAGATAGAAGCCTTTGTGATACAATTCTTGAATTTAATAGGTAAGACTTACTATAAGTATTTGTTTCCATTCTTTATTTTAGATAACAATCAGAAAAAAGATAAGTCTTTGTTTCCATTTTCATTTTGGACAAAAAGAGGACCAAGTACGTTCATATCCAAAGAGCAAGAAACAGTTACCATTTTCTTTATTTAAAAATATGTTAGGAACAGAAGATAAAATTCAATTCATGAAGGTTTCCAATGAGAATTTGTTAGAATCGTAGCAACGTAAAATTTTGTGGTTCTAAAGGAGTACGGTGCAATTTTCTTCAAGAATATTATACGGAGTTTTTCCTACTCCAAGTATGTTAAGGCTATCCCTTCTTTCTTTTGGCATGGTCCAAATTATACTGAAGAAACGAGCAAATACACAGGTTCTATAAATTACTCTATTCATAGAAATAGTAGGGGTGTCTATATTCTTGATTCCCCATGAGAATTATTATTATTTTCTGCTCATGGGTCTCAGAATAATACGCAGTTGGAAGAGTTTATCCGGAAGGAATATTGAGATTATTACATACTTTTCATGCATGTCATGCATGTACATTGACCCATGACCAGATGGCGTTATATAATCGTATATATGAAAATTTATGTATATGGGATATAGGAAAAGGTTACGGCGTTATATAAGCACCACCACCTGATCAGCTGGTATATGATGATGATGTTGCCCATAGTGGGTGAAATATGATTAAAACGGCATTATATACGAGTATATATGTATATATATACAAATGGCATTATATATGCGTATATATGTATGTATATATATGTATATGGGATATGGGAAAGGTTATGGCGTTATATACGCACCACCACCTGATCAACTAGTATACGATGATGATTTTTCCCACAGTGGCCGATATGATATGAGGGGATTCCCTCATAGGCTGATGATGTTATGAAACATATACCTATGCACGACATGACATTCATACGCATATGCATGCTGCTAAAAGTGATTTATGATTTACAAAGTTATTCAGATTTATAGGTTGAGTCATGTACTCTATATGTCATCCATGTCTCTTATGTATTTATTTATGTGCCTTACATACTCGGTACATTATTCTTACTGACGTCCCTTTTTCCTGGGGATGCTGCATTTCATGCCCGCAGGTCCCGATAGACAGGTCGAGAGCCCTCCAAGTAGGCTATCAGCTCAGCGGAAGATGTTGGTGCACTCCATTTGCTTCGGAGTCACTGTTTGGTTAGTATGATTTAGACAGGTATTGTTTGGTATGGCGGGACTCTATCCCGACCTTTATGACATTTATGTACTCTTAGAGGCTTGTGGACATATGTCGTATACGTGAAAGATTGTACGGCCTTGTCGACCTATGTTTTGAGTTTGCAAATGATTATGTTGGCCTATTAGGCTCGTATGCCATGTGTATATGATAATGTAATAAGAAATATACGCTACATTGGTACTCGGTCGAGTAAGGTATCGGGTGCCCATCGCGGCCCATCGGTTTGGGTCGTGACAAAAATGGTATCCGAGCAGTTCTATCCTAGGAAGTCTACAAGCCGTGTCTAGTAGAGTCTTGTTTATGGGTGTGTCATGCACCACAGTTATAAGCAGGAGTCTACGGGGCATTTAAAACTGTCACTCTTTCTTCTTACTCTAGATCGTGTGGTAGAGCTCACTTATAAGAATTCAAATTTCAAAATTCTATTCTATTCTTAATAAGACAATACCTATATCAGGAAAGAAGGTTGGAAAGAGAGATAGTTGAGAAAAAGCTGAGTCAGAGGAATTGAACTTTTGTATGATGCCTACGATAAGTAAATGTGAGGTTTTTAGCAGATCATGGGTGTAATAAAAGGTGTATGGTTCCTGATAAGAAGCCTTAAGGCAAGAACGCCTATCCATCTTTATGGTGAAGGACAATGAGAGATTAAGAAGGTAAGTACAAGTTTTAGTAAGTAAAAGGAGCAAGGTGAAAAAGGGTACGAGGTACCCAGTTAATGAAGGTTAACATCGCTTATAATTGAGATAGAGAAACATAAGCTTTTTGAGTTATATTCAATAGTAACAGAGGTATATATACAATTGGTCGCACCCATTCCAGGTATTCCTTATGGGGGTTAACAGAAGTAGCATAAGAAGATATGATGGATGAATTGTTTGCGTCAGTTGACATTTCAGAAGGATATTGCAAATGTTCTAATAGATCTCTTTATGAGACACCCAGATGGTACACTCTAAAATAGTGCAGCCAGATATAAGTACTCCAATGACATGCACTATAATCCTTGAGGGGATATATACTACCTTAGTGTGGCTCGCGTCCCTAGTAAAGCAAGAACGTTAAGCAACTTGAAGAGCCACCGGATGGATCAAAGGGAATATGAAAGCAAAAGAATGTCTTGTTCGAGTTTTCAGAATAAAGTGGTAAGCATAAATGTTAGCAGGAAATAAGAAAAGAGTTAATGCTGCATTATGAGTATGATATGATACGTGGATGACAACGGTAGATCAAAAAGATGAAAGTATTACAGAATCTATAGTCAAGTAAAGGAAAAGACAAGAGGTGATAGCCTTTGAAACAACAAAAGATTATAGTCCATAAAGTCATATCCTCATTTCAAGAAACAAGTTCGTGACTCCAGTGCGACTACCTGAAGGAAAAGTTAAAACCCCTGAATAATAGAAACCAATATGGATTGGTGAACAGGATAAGCTAACCATAAATTAGGGACTGGGTGATTTGATAATAGTCGGCCTCATGAGAATTTCATATTTCGTTCCAGCGGTAGTAGAATGGACAACAGAAGAAGATTCAGGAGAAAATCAGAGAATGGTCATTCTGGAAGTAGCTTCCCTAAAGCAAGTCATGTAAGCAAAGTTAAGCTTAAAGGACTGTAGGTACCAGTTACATTAAGTGTCACCCTCGTGAGTAGGGAATTTTGTTATCCTTGATACAGAAGGATTATCGCAAGGAAAGTAAGGGTCATTGGTGATGTGAAAGGACGCCAAAGATAAAGAGGAAAAACATCTTTAGGCAGGTCGTCATAGCTTCAAGTCTTAGTACACCCTTAAAGGGGGGAATATGGAATAATGTGGCACTAAGTCAGAATTAAGTGGTTCTACTTACTATGGAATGGTAAATGAAGAATGCAATAAATGAAAGATGAATGAGATGTCACCTATCCAAATCTTACAGATACGCTACGATTCAAGAATATTGTGCAAGCACGATGTCAAGGAGAGGAAGTAAAGGTTCCTGGCCGAGCTGTTATTAATAAATAAGGAGCCAGTGCGAGACATAAGTTAAGACGAAGGAAATAACCTAAGAAATATTATGAGGAATATTGATATGAGAATGGGCCAATGAGTAGTTAGTAATTGGTCAGGAAGATCCCAGTTATGGCTAAACAAGAGGTTACAGATGAGTCATCAGATCGTGTAAGATAAACATAGCAGAACCCAACATGGAGAATTCAGCCTCAAAGAATATCATTATAATACTCAAAGATATATATTCAAACAAGAGTCGGGGTAGTCAAAATATCATTTTAGAAGCAACCATTGAAGCACAAGGGTATGGAAATAAGCAACTACGGATGATTATAGGCAAGTAAGGACTTCAAAAAGGTCTATAATAAGACCACAACTTTACGAGAGTTAAGAGTTCTTCCTAAGTACTACAATGAAAGACTAGCTGGGGAAATAAGGAAGAAGGCTTCAACCTAAGCACAACGACCTAAAAAGTAAAGGGTCGTGTAACAATTGTCTCACAATAACATTGTAAGCACTCCAAAGAAAAGTGTCCCCTACCATGGTTAATGAACGGGAATAAAAAAAATTAATTAAAAGTAAAAATTCGAAGGTCATATGAGTTGCATGAAATATATAACATGCATGCGAACCAAGATAAGCTAAGTATGGACGCAACAAGGGGGCAGAAAGACCAGGAAAGGAAATAGCTTACGTTGAAAGAAAGCTAAAATGTAACAAAGGAAATTATTCGATCAATGATCCAGAGTTGCTTACGTTATGAACTCACTTAAGGGTTCAGAGTTTTATACGTGCAGCATATATATCCATAGAAGATTCTGGTATACGTTAAATGAAAGAATTGAGCCCAGATCATAAAATAAGGATTACATTATTAAAGGGTTGTATCATGCATATTTCACAAACCCATGAAAGGCTATTAAGGTTGAACAGAGAGGAGAGGAAACTGAAGAGTTACATCAACTAAGTAATCAGGAGTCTTATTATTGGACCCAGAAAATTAGAAACATAGTGATCGAGAACATTGCAAGATCTCCCTTAAAATCAGTGGTATGAGAGAGATAGTACAACAACCATAGTCTATAACGGCTATGCGATAAAGCCAGTAATAAGAAGTCAGTATGAAGCTTCCACCAGATTGTAGTATTATAATATAGCTTCATTTGTGGTGTGAATTATACCTACGTGGAATGGAGGTTATGAAAGAGATAGAAGATATGATACGAGATTATAAGTAAGGTAAAGGTGAAAACCTTACGAGATACTCAAATGCAGAAAGTTGTGAATAGTCCATACCTCGGATAGAAGGTTAGAAGTGCTGGGATTCAATATCCAGGAATTATAGCAGAATAGTCAGTGGCATTCTCATAGCCTATGGTTTCTAGGTATCAAGGAGGCTAATCAAGACAGTAAAGAAGCGTTAGAGACGATGTGATGTCCCAGAATGACATAAGGAAATCTATGATGAAAGCAAGTTGAAAGATTACAAATAATATAAATAGAGTTGTGTAGGTCGCAAGCCATTGTATGGTGAAGCGACAAGGTTCTGGAAGACAAGAGTAAGGATAAAAAAAGGGCGAGTGATAAGGTAACGAAAATGGATAAGTCCTCAGGATTAAGCCTATGAAAACAAGAAGAGCAGATGGTTTCTCTAAATTATACAAAGCTCAATATAGCCTGAATGAACTCAAAGGAATCTAAGACTAGTAGCATTTAGAATGTCACCCTGGTAGTAGAATGAAGGTGTAATTGTGATAGATAAAAGATGACGTTTGGGCCTTCGATTGAGTAATGACTCAAAGAGGATTGCATGAATTGTAAGGGGCTAAAAATACCCACATAAGGTGAATCACAATGGGATGCTATAAAATATGATTATTGAAGTACAGTATCGCCCCTAAGAGGATTAGTAAAATCACTTGAAAGATTCCTCGATGCAACATATGTCCTAGTAGCAATGTATTACGTAAGAAGTTTCAAGTTATCAATGGAAGATTGTAGATCGACATTGAGGTGAATAGATAATGGATGGATAAAAGTTACAAATTACGAGATGAGATTAAGCGATTTGTCTTAAAATGAGCAGTAATGAATAAGCGTTAAAAGACTTGGCTTTATGCATATTTGATGAGCAACGAAGAGTAACCTGGAGTTGGTTGCAGACCTCAGTAACAATAAATCGAAGTATGAATTATGGTATAGTATGACCTACATAGATGTGGTAAAGTCACATAAATGGATAACCAGATCTATGAAATAATATATGGAAATATTCGCAAGTTCTACAAAGTATCGAGCGAAGAACATCAGTACACCTATAGATGCCCAGAAAGGCATCCTATTAAGTGTTGTAAATATTTACAAAGTAAGGCCTAGATATTGGCTAAAAGTTAAAACGAAAAAGGAAAAAGGAATCGCATAAAAACACTTACAAAGCTAGGATCATACAGGCTGCATGACAGGAGGTAACAATAGTTGCAAGATTAGGAAAATTTTGACTACATGTCATGATATGAGCAAAAAGACTAAAGGGGGGAATACCCTAGACTTTGGATTTATTCACAGAGCAACTGCTTAAATGGAAAGAAGAGTAATAAGGTATTCACAAGAGCTATAAGTTACGAAAATGATAAGAGTAACAATCAACATTCGAGGACGAATGTTCCAAAGGGGGGAATAATGTTACGCCCCGCAATATTACGTCAATATTATGTCCCCAATATTATTTTACAATGATGTTATGCCTTGAAGTATTACATTATGATGTCACATCTCGCATTTTCGTACGTTAAAAGTTTCGTCTGCAGTTAACCGGCGTGGACTCGGAGATGAAATCATTTTGACGTTAACGTATTTACATTATTTTTAAAAAATGATAAATGAGTGTTATGAAGGATAAAGGGGTACACGAATTAAATAAAACGAGTTTCATTGAAAGTGGACAATTTGTAATAAAATACGGGTCGAGTGATAATACCCGGTAATTATGAACTAGTACCATGCAAGGTACAATATGACCATGGTAGTATAATGTATAAAGTATATTAAAAATGAATTGTATTTTCAGGTAATTTAAAATAATTCTTGATTATATGGGTAATTGATTAATTACAGGGTAACGAGACATTATCATGTTAACTAATAAGTGGATAAAAATTATTAAAATACCACCCCCACCCCACGTGGCAGTCACTATGTCTATGTACATATGACTCATATAATTGAGGGAAAGGTGGCAAGACATTAAAGTACTTAGTCATAAATAATTCAAGACTTAAGTCTTCAAGGTTAAAGTGCTTAATGGTAATGTTGAAGACTTCAAGATATAAGCCTTCATGATCCAAGTCTTGAATTTAATAGGTAAGACTTACTACAAGTCTTTGTTTCCATTCTTTAGTTTAGATAACAATCAGAACAAAGATAAGCCATTGTTTCCATTTTCATTTTGGACAAAAAGAGGACCAAGGACGTTCATATCCAAAGAGCAAGAAACAGTTACCATTTTCTTAGTTCAAAATATGTTAGGAACAGAAGATAAAATTCAATTCATGAAGGTTTCCAACGAGAATTTGTTAGAATCGTAGCAACGTAAAATTTTGTGGTTCAAAAAGATTACGATGCAAAGACTATCCCTTCTCTCTTTTGGAATGGTTCATATTATACTGAAGAAACGAGCAAATACACAGTTTCAATAAATTACTCTATTCATAGAAATAGTAGGGGTGTCTATATTCTTGATTCCCCATGAAAATTATTATTATTTTCTGTTCATGGGTCTCAGAATAATACGCAGTTGGAAGAGTTTATCCGGAAGGAATATTGAGATTATTACATACTTTTCATGCATTTCATACATGTGCATTAACCTATGACCAGATGGCATTGTATACATGCATATATGTAAATATATGTATATGGGATATGGAAAAAGGTTACGGCGTTATATACGCACCACCA
>MDKI01264882.1:0-10776 GCA_005239505.1 Nicotiana paniculata | reverse complement strand
CCCAATAGGGGCCTGCCCATCGATTATAGCTCGATGGTAATGAAAATACTGTAATACTGTATAAATAGACCCTCTGCTCTCTTGACTGGAAGAAGGAAATATTCAATTGGATATTGTACTTACAAGACTAGGAAAAATATACGTAAATACCGGGACATGAATTTTTTATTTATACCTCGTTATCAAACTTGTGTAATTACGAGATCATGCAAAATGAGGGAAGAACTTAGCCTTAATATACTTAGAGTAGGAAAAAATCCGTATGATATTATTGAAAAAGGTTACACGGTACTCCCTTAGAATCACAAAATCTCACGTTGCTAATGTGACAAGAAATTTCGTTGGTCCAAGAAATTACGTCATAGTGTTCTTGTAACAATTGTAGGAATTTTCCATAAAAATCACGTTTGATTGTAGTAAAATCTAAGTTGGTTGTAAGAAATCAAGTTGTCTGTATTGAAAGTCAAGTTGTTTGTAAGAAATCAAGTTTTTTGTATTGAAAATCAAGTTGTTTGTAAGAAATCAGGTTGTTTGTATTGAAAATCTTGGAAGTGACGTGCCTTGTAATTAATCTACTAAGTTGCCACTTAACGAAAAATGACTAAGAGTCATTCTTTTAGTATGTGGCTTGCTGCCACTTTTTTGGGAGGGTTAATCTTATCTTATGATTTTATTAATTAATTAGGTAATGTCCCGTTACCCGATAATTAACCAATTACCCATATAATTAAGAATTATTTCAATTTACTTAAATTACTATTCACTTTTAACACACCTTATACACCTTACTATCATGTCCATGTGGTACCTTGTATGGTACTAGTCCATAACTACTTGGTATTTTAGCTCGGGTCGTAATTTATCCCAAAAATACCGAACTTCGACGAAATTCATTTTCTTCGATTTGATTACACTCTCACCTTCACGAATTTACTCATTACTTGTTTGAAATAGCATAAAATGCTTATAATATTAAAATAATCTCATTCTTGAACTTTCATCAATTTAAACCAAGTCAACAGAACTTTCTAATTTCGAGAAGATTGAATGCATAGGTACTTGGACAAACTACAGGTGACTCCACATCGGTTTAAAGAATGGACCCAACAACATGTACCTCAAGAACAAAACAGCGAGGCCGATGCCCTTGCAAATTTGGGGTCATCAATCGAAGATGACGAGATTAACTCGGGGACTGTCGTACAACTTTTGAGGTCAGTAATCGAAGAAGGACACACCGAAATAAAACCCACAAGTCTAACCTGGGATTGGAGGAATACATATATCGAGTACCTAAAGAATGGGAAGCTTCCATCGGATCCCAAGGACTCAAGAACGCTGCACATTTCACATTGGCCGAAGATGGAACACTATATAGAAGGATGTTTGATGGACCATTGGCAGTATGCTTGGGTCCAGAAGATACCGACTACGTCCTATGGGAAATTCACGAAGGCACCTGTGGAAATCATTCCGGTGCCAAGTTATTAGTTCATAAAAGCATCAGAGGGTGATACTATTGGGTCGATATGAAAAAAGATACAAAAGAATTTTTTTGAAAATGCAACAAATGTCAAAGCATGCGACGATGATTCACCAACTCGAGGAAGAACTCCACTCAGTCTTATCCCCATGGACGTTCATGAAATGGGGAATGGATATTGTCGTCCCCCTACCATTGGCCCCAGGTAAAGCTAAATTTGATTTTTTATGACTGACTATTTCTCTAAGTGGGTTGAAGCACAGGCCTTTAAAAAAGTCAGAGAAAAAGAAGTCATATACTTCATTTGGGACCACATTATATGTCGATTCGGGATGCTAGCTGAGATTTCTGCGACAATGGAAAGCAATTCATCGGCAGCAAAGTGACAAAGTTTCTCGAAGACCACAAAATAAAAAGGATCCTATCAACGCCATACCATACTAGTGGGAAATGACATGCCGAGTTGACGAACAAGACCATCATTCAGAATCTGAATAAAAGATTGACGGACGCTAAAGGAAAATGGAGAGAAATATTGCCCGAGGTCCTTTGGGCATATTGAACAACATCGAAATCCAGTACAGGGTAACACCGTTCTCCCTAGTCTATGGTGCCAAAGCTCTAATCCTGGTCGAAGTCGGGAACCTAGTTTCAAGTTTCAGTATATGACGGAAGAATCAAATCACGAGGCTATGAATACAAGCCTCAAGTTGCTAGTTGAAAGGCAGGAATCCTCCCTCGTTCGAATGGCCACACAGAAACAACGGATGGAAAGGTATTACAACTGAAGAGCCAATCTTCGACACTTCAAAATCGGGGACCTACTTATGAGAAAGGTCACCCTCGATACTCGAGACCCAAACGAAGGAAAATTTGGCCCAAATTGTGAGGGACCGTATCAGGTCCTCAATATCGTCAGAAAAGGATCCTGCAAACTTGGCACGATAGATGGCGGGCATTACCAAATAATTGGAACATATCACTCCTCAAACGATATTATTGCTAAGGTATGACCTTCTCCATTTTCATTTATATTTTATACTAACCAATTACAGGTGTTCTATCGGAGTATCGACAAATTCTTCAAAATGAAGTCCTTAGGTTTGAAACCATGCGTTGCTCTCTTTTTCTCTTAGACCGGTTTTTGTCCCAAATGAGTTTTTTCGGCGAGGTTTTTAACGAGGCAACCATTGTTGGTGCTAACTTAGAGCAATTCAACAGTATTTGAGGCTTCTTTACAATCAACCTCGAATACTGGGAGACATCACCCTCAGATGATTACAAGGGAAGTACTTCGTGTCAACAGAGTCTCGATAGGTAAATTTTGTAAGGGGCCAAACGGTCAAATGAACCATGTCCATGTAGATTACTCGATCCCTAATGGCGTAATGGCAAAACATGTACGCATGTATAATCTATTGAAAGAAGTATTTTTCCTTTCTAGATATTACATGCCTTAGAGAAATTTTTACTTTACAATTTCATACTTATGATCTATTGTGGAAACTGGCTCAAGTGCCGATCGCAACTAAAGTTTGAACAATTGACCCCGCTCTCGGGGACTGCCATCCAAATAAAAAATAAAAAAATTGACATGATCGAATTACTAAAACCTTAATATGATAAGACCTTAAAAAGGCAACAATCGACTTTATAGGCCATAGCCACGGCCATCGCACTCGGGGACTAACATTACGAACAAATTCGAAGTATAATCAGGAAACAAGCTCAAGAGGAAAATCCCAAGTTAAACGCTACGGCCAAACTAACACTTTTCGGAGACGTTCGAGTTCCGTAATAAAAATAGGAGTTCGAATACTTTTATAAACTGGTTAAAAAGGCTCCCCTCGGAAAAATGACAAAAGGGTTTCGATAATATCAACCTTAAAAAAACCCTAAGGGATATTGAATTGTTCGAACCCTCGGACAATTTTGCGCTAAGGCATAACAAAGCAAAGGGTTTCGATAACACCAACCCTCAAAAAACTTATTGGGTACGTATTTATCTCGTGCTAAGGCATGACACATTTTTATATGATTAACGTTTTAAGCCGAAAAGCGAAAAATCATTCTTTTGAGGCCATATCGGCCCAATTCAAGAGCTTAAGGGCTGTTTTATTTTTTGAGTTCGAGTAATTATCATCGCTCAACGAAAACCTAAGGTTCATCCTACTTCGAGTTCGAGCAAGTACTCAGTCGATTATAACAACTACACTAGTCCGACTTCGATCAAATTACCTGAGCCTCGAACTAACAAAATTTTCACACGGTATGAATGAATCAGAATTTTCACAAGGAGAAAGTTGAAATAAAGACAAGACAGAGAGAAAAGAAATATATTATACATATGAAGATATTTACAAAGGACCGATCAAGGTCCTACATAAGAAGTTCAGAAAATGCTAGAAAGAAATGTTCAAAATACTAAGGTTCCTAACTATTCTCGGGGGCAACTTCTCCATCGCCCCCCCACTCTCAGAGTCTTGTGTTGTCCAGGGGGCATTCTTGTTGTTGATAATTGTGTAGTGTTACTCTTATCGGTGTGAACCTTATCTTGTGAAAGTTGTGAAGAAATATTCGACGTGCTGTCCGTTCTTTTTTTATGCTAACTAGTTGGTTAGAAACTTTGTTAGGACGCTTGCACAAGCATACACATAGTTAAGGATACTTATCGGCAAAGATATTTTTTGGATATCGTTGAGTATAGATACCCTTGTTGTATTTTCCTTCTATGTGAGAATGGCTCTATAGGTACGTGAGTCGTCAGTGCGGTTATGAGGTATTATGAGGGCACATGATTCCTAGTGTTAGGGTTCAGGTATTGAGACCCGTGAGTTGTGATTTGTCCGAGATTCGGTCCCTTGTTGAGTTGACTAAAACCTGATGTAAAAGCGGTTGTAATTGCTGAGTTATTACTTGTCCTTGTTGTATATGTGATTCCTGATTTAGGTTGTGTTCCATTCACTCTTCTGTGTCATTTTTATGGTATTCTGTTGATAGTTGTTGTTTTCTTTCTTATTGCAATTACTGTATTGGTAGCCATATTGCGTAGTCTTTATGTATATATCATATTTTGTTGTTCCTATACTTATACTTGTTCAGTTTATTAGACCAGTGGCTGGTTGGACTATTCGTCGCCACTACTCCACCGAGGTTAGTCTTGATACTTATTGGGAACTGCTGTGGTGTTCTCATACTGCACTTCTGTACATTTTTACGTAGCCGGTTGATCATTAGCTATCAGTGCAGATTTCTGTTGTGGAGACTCAATGTTAACCTATTGCAGCGTTCGCAGGATTCGGAGTCACCGTCCTATTTTGTTCATATACTGTCTTTATTTAATTCTGAACAGTTGTATGTAGAAGTAATAGTAAAATTCTGTAAAGCTTATGAATTGTACTACGGGGTTTTGGGAAAGTGTATTTTGTATAGAGAGTTCATTTCAGAAAGCATTAAACGTTATTAGTATAAGGGTTGTTATTCTGTTAGGCTTACCTAGTCTTCAAGACTAGGTTCCATCACGATACCCAACAGAGGGGAAATTGGGCCGTGACAAGTTGGTATCAGATCTCTAGGTTCATAGGTACTACGATTCATATGCGAGTTTTGTATATTCTTGCGGATCGGTACAGAGACGTCTGTACTTATCTTCGGGAGGCTACAAAACTATTAGTACAACTTCACTTCTTCATTCCTATCGTGCGAGTTCATTGATCTCGAAGTTTGAACTTTTATCATTCCAGTCTCTCACAGATGGTGAGGACACGACCCATAGTCCCTGATGACGTTACCTCCAGAGTAGATGTTGCTTGGGGCAGAGGAAGAGGCCGACGAGGAGCATATGATGCAGCTAGGGCACCTACCAGAGCAGCAGTTGAGGAGCCGCCAATACTTCACAGACTTGGGGAGGAGCTCTGACTCCCGCTACCCATACTCCAGCGCAGCGAGATCATGTTGGTCAAGTTCCAGGTATCATGGCGACACAGCCTGTGGTCCCACTTCAGCCCTTGGTTAGGGCAGAAGTATCCGAGGAAGAACAACTTAGACTTGAGAGGTATAGATAATGCCCAGGGTTTCCTGGAGGAGTGTCATCGCATTCTTTGTACTATGGTATTGTGGAGGCGAGCAGAGTTTCTTTTGTTACGTTTCAGCTCAAAGGAGCGGCTTAGCAGTAGTGGCAGGCACATGAGTTGGGTAGTCCGGCCGAGAAAGCTTCACTCACATGGGTTCAGTTTTCAGAGATGTTACTGAGAGAGTTTGTACTTCAGTACCTTCCAGATGCGTGGAGTTTGAGCAGCTGCGCCAGGGCACTATGTCAGTATCAGAGTATGTCGTCAGATTCAGTGAGTTGGCAAGACATGTACATGCTTTGGTCGCTGCACTTAGAGAGCGTGTCCGTAGATTTATTGAGGGGCTTATGCATGATATTCAATTCAGCATGGCTCGGGAGTTAGAGTCGGATTTTTCATTTCAGTAGGTGGTATGGATCGCTCGCTGAGTAGATGGCATGTGGGATCAGGAGAGAGAGGCAGATGAGGCTATGAGAGAGAGAGAGGACATGCGAGGCCAGGAGAGAGAGGACGGGGAGGTGAGGAGGCCTCATAGGTCGGAGAGATCTACTGGTTCTTATTTTGGAGGCAAGGTACGACATGGTAGAGGTTTTGTGGGTCAGCCAGTTCAATTTTCACTTCCAGCTACACACATTGTTTCAGTGCTCATGGGTCTCAAGGTACTCGCACGACACAATTTCCATAGCTATGTCAGCAGAGAGGTTTCTTTGAGTGTGGAGATACCAGCCACATGGTGAGATATTGTCCTATACTCTGGGTAGATGTGTCACAACGGGGTATTAAGGCGAGTAGGGGTGCCCAAGAGGGGGAGGCCCGACACCTTGATGTATTTCATATAGTAAACTGGAGGCCGTTGTGCTAGATGATGTCATACATGTATGTTTTGATTTGTTACAGAGAGACACCATTTGTATTTCATTTCGGTTCTACTTATTGGGACGAGTTCCTTTATTTGTTGTTTCATTTATAGGTGAGTTTCATGATTTGCACTTTGTTTATGTGTTTGCCCCTGTTGGGAGATTCTATGAGTGGTAGCCCGTGTCTATCGTTGTCTTTATTCATCATTTAGAGTGGTGATATTAGAAGTGAGTCCTTGTTGTTCATTATGGTAGTTTTTGGTGTGATTCTTGAGTATTCTTGGTTGCAGTTTGTGATTTGGCACTCTATCAGGGTGAGATTTCAGTAAGTGTTGTGATTTTATTGGCATAATTGAGTTAGTAGAAGATTTAAATTAGTATGATGTATATTCGACCTGCGATTTAGAGTTGAGGGTGAGACCCTCACAATTTCATGTGATTTGTTATGTTTGAGACGGGTTGTGTGTCGCGGTGGAGAGTTATACCAGGATGAGATCCTTATGATTATTCATGTACTTTGATTTTCCTATTTAAATTGATTCGTAGTATGGTACTGATAGATAGTTGTGCCTGTCGGGCGTGTTTGATATTTCTCTTATGTGTTTCTCTTTGCATATTCCGTCAGTTTCGTTCTGTGCTTCTTGAGTTTTAGCTTGTGGGGTGTGTGCCCGGTGGTATTAGTTGTGGCTGGTTGATTCGGGTGTATAGTTATGAGGCCTTTGTGGTTCTTGCATCATTGTCAGTGTTGTGGAGATTTGAAACGGGTTCCTATCGGATATGAGGCTAATTGCCGGTGTTGGTTTTGCCTACGGGCAATTATTGTGATCAAAAGTGTTATAATGGGCCTATGCGTGGTTTGTTATGTTGTGTGGTTGTATCATGTGGTCTTAGGCATGAGTTGGTGCAGCTGGTGGAGGTTGATACCGGGTATGGATTTAGATTCGGGTCTTTTTGAAATGAATGGAAGGTGAAAATTTTGACTCTCAGGCTTATCGGTGTTGGTAGAAAAGCTAAATTACAGTTGAGATGGTGTCATCAGGCTTATGTGGATTGGGGTGACGTGGGATCACCCGTGGTTGTATGTTGGAGGTGTACATTTAGTGATTTGGAGACTTTGAGGCGATTCTTGGCACGTTCGAGGACAAATATTTGTTTAAGAGGGGGAGAATGTAATGATCCGACTAGTCGTTTTGAGAATTTAAGTCCCGCTTGGCGGTATTTTATCTTGAGCAGCTTCGTATGGTGATTTTGGATTTAGGCGTGCGTCCGGATTTGGATTTGGAGGTCCGTAGGATGATTTGATGAATTTCGGTGAAATTTGGAAAAGTTGAAGTTTGGAAGATGGAAAGGTTTGACCAATAGTTGACCTTGGTGATAATAGGGTCAGAATGCGATTCCGAGAGTTGGATCAACTCCGTTATGTCATGTGGGACTTGCCTACGAAATTTGACGTCATTCCGGGTTGGTTTGATTAGTTTCAGCATGAGTTTTCAAAGTTGGAAGATTTGGGAGTTCATGGTTCGATTCGTGGTGCGATTTGTTATTTCGGCGTTGTTCGATGTGGTTTGAGACCTCGAGTGAGTCCGTGTTAGGTTATAGAACTTGTTTGTGGGTTTAGACGGGGTCTCGGGGGCCTTGGGTGTGTCCCGGGTGGGCTACGGGTAATTTTCCTCCTATTTTGAACTGTTGTTCCTTTTTTCTGGTGTTGTTCTTCGTGATGGCGAAGCGCCTTTCGCGTTCGCAAAGTGTTTCTGTCGACCACCTCGTAATTCTTCTTTACGTTTGCATCCCTTCACTCACATTCGTGAACGGTTTTTTGGCAGCCTTAATTTTCTTCTTCGCGAACGCGACTCTTTCTCATCGTTCGCGATGCATACAGACTTGGGCAGAATATATGTTTTCCAAATCGAGGGTTAGGAAATTTTCATCATATTTTGACTTGTAGAGCTCGGTCTTGAGAGATTCTTTGTGGGTTTCTCAAGCAAATCGATTGGGTAAGTGTTCTTCACCTAGAATTTAATATATTCCATGATTTTATCTTTATTTTTACCATTTAATTTGTGTTTTGAGTTGAGGAAAATGGTGGTTTTCGAAGAAAATTTTCAAAAGGAAAAATCATGATTTGAGGGAAGAAATAGTACCGGAATTTGATAATTTTTCTATGGTTGAACTCATATTGGAATAGGTGTTCTGGTTTTGTGAAAATTGTTAGGTTCCGAGGTGCGAGCCCCGGGGTCGACTTTTGGGATCGATTTCTAGATTTTTGTAAAGATTGAGACTTTATGATCCGGAATAGTTTCTTATGAGTTTTATTCGTTCTTCGAAGTTAATTTGGTTGGATTCGAGTCGTCCAGAGGTCTTTCACCCGATTAGTTCATTTTAGAGTACCGATTTATCTTCTTTGAGGTAAGTACCTTGCCTAACCTTGTGTGTGGGGAACTACCCCTTAGGAATTGAGTCTTCTATGTTGATTGTAGTCCGTGTACGTGAGTTGACGAGTACGTGCTCAAACTTATGTTGGGGAATATGGCCTTTTAGGGTTTCTAGGTTTTTGTATTCATTAAATATGTGGTTGTACTCGTATGATTACGTTCCTTAATTATTAGTTTCACCTTTACCTGCTTAATTGGAATTAATTTCTTCATGGTCCACTCTTACTGTTATTTAATTCATATGTGCCTTGATTAAGACTGTTATTTTTTTCACTGCGATATTATCTTTTCCCTAATTGCTTATATCTATTTGAAGTCGTAGTTATCCCTTTTGTAAATATTCTCTCTTAATTAAGATTATGGTGATCTTCTCGCTGCTTATATTTATTTGAATTAGCTGTATCTCTTCCGAAATTGCCAAAATTTAAAAGAAGATTAGAGGTTGCCTTAGTGGACTTGCCCTTATTTAGAATTATTGGACTCGTGTTAGTTTCTTGTGGTCGAACCGTACATTATGGGACTATTGTTACATGTTATTTTATTCCTTGTTGAGTTGTCTTTATTATGACTAGTATTCCTTATTGTGGTTATTCCTTGTGAACTAGTTTTACCTTTTCTTGTGATCAAAGGTTCTTGAGTTGATTTATTTTTCGTACTGTGTATTATTGTCATTTGTGTTGTTGTACTTGTTGTGGTGATGCACGAGGTTTCTGTTGTACGGTTGTGGTCATTGTGATGCACGAGGTTTTTGCCGTGCGGTTGTTGTTATGGAGTTGCACGAGGTTTCTGCCTTGCCCTGACAACTATTGATAATTGCAAATGCATCGTGACAAGGCGGGATATATATATATATATATATATATGCGGGTTACGCATGTGGAAGGACAAGGTGGGAACCTTATTGTGCGCGTGTGGAAGGACATAACGGGCATTCACTTTACTATTGCACACGTGGCGAGACAAAGTGAGATATGTCAAGGATTGATTTGTGATGTCTTGTGTTGGCCTGGGGGAATTATTGTTGTTGATAATTGTGTAGTGTTACTCTTATCGGTGTGAACCTTATCTTGTGAAAGTTGTGAAGAAATATTCTACGTGCTGTTCGTTTCTTTTCTTATGATTACTAGTTGGTTTGAAACTATGGTAGGACACTTGCACAAGCATACATATAGTTAAGCATTCCTATCGGCTAAGAGATTTTTGGATATCGTTGAGTATAGATACCCTTGTTGTATTTGCCTTTTTTGTGAGAACGGATTTATAGGAACGTGAGTTGTCAGTGCGGTTGTGAGGTGTTACGAGGGCACAAGATTCCCAGTGTTAGGGTTTAGGTATTGAGACCCATGAGTTATGATTTATCCGAGCTTCAGTACCTCGTGGAGTTGAATAAAACCTTATGTAAAATCGGTTGTAATTGCTGAGTTATTAATTGTCCTTGTTGTATATGTGATTCTAGATTTAGGTTGTGTTCCATTCACTCTTCTATGTCATTTTTATGGTATTCCGCTGATACTTATTGTTTCTTTTCTTATTGCAATTACTGTATTGTTAGCCATATTGCATAGTGTTGGTCCCAAACACACACGCAAGTATACGTGGTCGACAAGTAATATAGTATTGTAAGTCCAGATATCGTACCCACAGAGACTTGTGATTAACTATCAACTAAATTAAACCCAAACAATTAATCTATTCAAGCGAACACTAAAGTATGAATATTTAACTAAAATTAATCTAGAATACTAAACTATGAAATTAACGAAATAATTGGCGAGATTTTAGATATGAATTCAATGAGATCCAATATTCTAGAGCTATGGGTTAGCTAACAATCCTGTTGAGTTTTCCACTTATATCGTCTAATTAATTTGTCTGGTTTATTGATTGACGAGGTTAATATTGCTCGTAGCCTTCTCCCAAAGTACAACTCGCCT
>MDKI01051356.1:0-19982 GCA_005239505.1 Nicotiana paniculata | reverse complement strand
TTCTCAGGGAGAGTGAGATACTTGATTTTGGGATCCCACTTGGGCAATTGACTTCCAAAGCCAATCGCTCTCCTGTTGCTACTATGATTCTCTTGAAGCCATATCAGGGCATCAGAGGATTTATTCCATTTACAAGTTCGATTGAATTCCTGTTTGACTTTGCCAAGTTATTAATTGAGAGTTCTTATCTGTTCATCCTTGGCATACATCTTATCTTTTAGTTTTCCCATGTTTTCTTCTAACATGATATAAGAATAATCAACAACATTTTTACTGGATCCTATCTTTAGCTTTAAGTTTTCAGATTTTAGTTATAGAATCTCAGTTTCAAGTGGATGAACCAGGTTCAACAAGTCAGTGTCTTTCTTTTCAGATTCAATGACTCTGATTTCCATGTCCATGCACTTTGCTTTTAGCATTGCACATTCTTTAGATAGTTGATCCTTCTCTTTGGTTGTTTCCTCAGAATCATCTATGAAATCAAATAGCAACTTAGAGAGGTTTCCTTAGATAGGAACTTTAATTTGTTTTTAAGATGGGAGATACTTACCTTTGGTTCTTCATGTGATACCTCATCAGATTCTCCAATTTCCATGAGCGCCTGATCTTCAGTCTCCCTATCTTCTGATTCCTCATCTAAACTTTCCCCCCAAGCAGCAACCATAGCCTTTGTTATGGTTTTCTTGGGTTGGACCTACTCCTTCTTTCATATCTCTCATTTTCCATTCTACTTCCCACTGAGGACAGTTTTTGATGAGATGGTCAGTCTTACCACATTTATAGCATCGCTCATTGGTTGGCTTTTCTGGAGCTTTTGTTTTGTTGTAGTTTCCTCTTCTAGAGATGCCCTTCTTCCTCATGAGAAAGTTTCTAAATTCTTTGGTGATCATGGCCATCTCATCATCCTCCAAATCTGCTCCCTCAGTGATTCTTAGTGCTAGACTCCTCTCTTTCTTTGGACCATCCATCGTTATTGTCTACCTCTCAATTCATAGGCAGTGAGGTTTCCAATCAGCTCATCCAATCTCAGGGTTGCCATATTTTTGGATTCCTGCATAGCAGTGATTTTGCTTTCCCAAGAAATAGGCAAGACCCTTGTTAGGATATTCCCAACCCTGTCCTCTTCAAGAATGACTCTTCCAAGAGACTTCAGCTCATTAGTCAAGGTTGTGAACCTTGTGTACATCTCTTGGATAGTCTCTCCTTCTTTCATAGTGAAGTTTTCATACTGAGAGTATAGTAGAGTACCTCTTGACCTTTTTAACTGAGGTGTTCCTTCATGGGATACTTGCAAGGTATCCCAGATTTCTTTGGCAGTGGTGCATCTTTGGATTCTACTGTACTCGTTTGGACCTAGTCAACACACTAGCCACTTTTTGGCCTTTGCATTCTTCTCCCATTTCTTCAGATCCCCAGCAGTGCAGTCAGCTCTAGTCTTTGGTACATCTATACCTTCAGCAGTCTTCATCATGGTAGATAGAGGACCATCAGTGACTATGTCGCAGAGTTCATAGTCTTCTCCAATCAGGTGGTCCTTCATCCTATTTTTCCACCAAGAGTAATACTGGCATTGAAGGGTGGTGGCCTTGCAGTTGATTGACCTTCCCAGTTTCCAGGTGGTGCACTCATCTTGACCTTCTCCAAGGTATTATCCTTTCAAGGATAACCTGCTCTGATACCAATTGATGTTTTATATATCAATACCACATAAGAAGATAGGTTAACTTGTGTGGTACCCAATTTTCGAGTGCTGTCTCAATAGAAGAACCTGGTTCTTCTTGGTGTTCCAATTTCTACTGTTGTGGAATAATAAAATCATTAAAGTAAAAACACAGAGATTTTTACATGGAAAACACCTGGCTCAAAAGGTGAAAAAACCACGACCTACTCCTCAGTAGGATTTGCTCAAACTCTTCACTAAAACTCTTAGCCAAACGGACTTACAAAATAAACTCTTTTGTAATCCTAGGACTAACTCTAATCCCTTTGTAGTAACTAGCCCCTAGCTAATTTCTACAAGCTTCAAGTTAACTCTAACTTGAACAATGCGTACCTATTACAATTGCTTCTATGAAAGCTGAAAAGATACAATATTAAAACTCCTACTACAACCAACTAGACTCCAAAGACAAACAGATGGAACTGGTTCTTCTAGCTGGTTTGTAGCCTTTGTATCGCACAATAATTCTGATTGCAAAATATCTGGGAATTTTGCTTTGAGATCTTGAATCACTTCTACACTTTTGCGTTCGTAATTCAAGCAAGAAAACTTCAATTATTTATAAAGTCAATTGTTGAGTTTGTCGTTCAATTCTGGTACAATTCTACCTGGGAGAACGAATTCGTATTAAACTCAACTTCCTTCCTTCGTTACTGTCCTTGCTGAATTCAACTTCTATTCTCTTATCAATTTTCAACCTTTTCACATTAGAAGACACTTTCCTTGTTCATTGATACTTCACAATCGCATTCATCTCCTATGCATATAAGGTTTTTGTGCCAACGCGTCAGGTCAAGTATGTATGCTCTGATGGACTTGGTTCAACTGGTCAGACATTTGTCAATCTTCAAAACTATGCAGTGACTTGGGTCAACAGTAAGTGATTCTAATCCATTTTCTTTCAATCTTTCACTACATTTGCTAAGATTTCAACCTAAAATCTAGTGTTTTCATGGTGGAAATTGGGGGTTTGGGTAGAATTAGGTATTTTTGTAAAATTAGGATTTAGACCTCAAATTGAGGTCAGATTCCAAAAAATATTACATAACCGGGCTCGGTGGTGAATGGGTAATCGGGTTTTGGTCCAAATTTCGGTTTTGGACCAAGCGGGTCCAGGAGTTGACCTTTTCAATAATGACCTAAATTGAATCCTTTGCAATCGTGGGTAGTTCCTAAGGTTTAATTTGAATCATTTGGTCGGTAAATTGCTAGATATTGTTGGTTCGGAGGCTTGTTTCAAAGGCAAAGTTGTTGTTGAGTATTGAGTGATCTTTGGAGCGAGGTAATTATCGGGGTTAGCCTTGACTTGAGGGAATTAGGAACCCCCTAGACTATGTGTTATGTGAATTTCATGTGAGCGGCGTATGTGCAAGGTGACGAGTGATTATGCGCCGCCGAATTATCTATTTTCCCTAATTTTTGGATTTTCCTTAATTATCTCTTTCCCTGTCTTAACGGTTATATGTTCTAATTGTTTTCCATGCTTAACTGCTACATGTTAATCAATGTCTTCTCTTGTTAATGATGTTAGATCTTTTCATAGTTTCATGATCTCCTGCTACTTGCGTAAGTTGGTTTATTTGCACCTTATAATTGTAAATTTTTGGACTGGTTTCACTATGTAGTATTACTTATGTAGATTCCCATGTTGTAAAAGGTTTCCTTTTTGGCTCAGTTTGTTATTTATTGATCGTGAAGGCTTTTCGTGATTTGAGTTGTTAATTTTACTGTGCACATTGAGTATTTGGTATTGATGTGGTGGGATCAGGTTGCACGCTGCAACATGTGAAATAAGGGTGGATTGATATGTCAACTTGTCACGATCCCAAACCTAAGCTGTCCATGATGGCGCCTATCAAGGTACTAGGCTAGCCAATCTAACACGAAGTAACGTAAGGACTCTCCATTTAAATACAAAACAGTGCCATATTTCATAAAATTCTTCCAGTTTAACAATTCAAAGCAACAAAGTAGATAAACGTCTAAAAACATCGCCCCAAAAGAAGTTTGACCGGGAGTGGACTTTTGATATCAGGGTTGGATTCAAATTTCGAAAGTTGGAGTAGGTCCGTAATGTCAAATATGACCTGTGTCCAAAATTTGAGGTCAATCGAACATGATTTGATAGGTTTCGTCATCGAATATGGAAGTTAGGAGTTCAATGGTTCATTAAGCTTGAATCGATGCGCAACTCGTAGATTTGATGTTGTCTAATGTGATTTGAGTCCTCGAGAAAGTGTTATGTCATGTGAGTGGTTGGTGTGATTGGACGGGGTCCTGGGGGGCTAGGTTGTGTTTCGGGGTGGTAACTTTGGTTGAGCTGTTGTTGCTGGTGTTAGTGTTTTTCTTCGCGAACGCGAAGGGCTTCATCATTCGCGAAGAAGGAAGTTTGACTGGGCCCTTTTGTTTTATGCGTGTGCGGGTGGGCAGTTGCGTTCATAAAGGGCTAGCTGGTAAAGTTTCACGTTTGGGGGCCTTGTCTCGCGTTCGGGTAGAGGAACTGGGGGGGGGGGGGGTTGAGGTAGATTGTGCTTCAACAATGCGAGGGGCTTTTCGCGTTCGTGAAGAAGGATTCCTGGGCCTGGGCTTGCTGAGATTCGCAAACGCAAGGACGGTGCCGTGTTCGCGATAAAAGGTCGCATGGACATTGTATAAGTTGCAAGAAACGGGTTTTGGCTCATTTTATCTCAATTCTTCCATTGGAGCCGAGCTTGGGGCGAGTTTTGAAGGGGCTTTTTCATCATCCTCCACTAGGTAAGTGGTTCCTTCACATTTTAAGCTAAATACATGCACCATAGATGGATTTGAACATGAAAATTGGTGGAAATTGTGATATTTTGAATAAAACCTAAAAGTTGGTATTTTTGGATTTTGACCACAAATTTGGGCAAGGAATTTGGAATAGATTATATATTTGAGTTAGAAATGTTATGGGTAATGTTTATCTTCGGAAAATTAGGGAATCCGGGCACGCGGGCCCCGAGGGTTGGCTTTGTCGACTTTTCAAGTGGAATTGGGAATTTGTTTAAATTGATTGATTATAGGTAATAGAGTATATTTTGACTCGTTTGCACCTTATTTGACTAGTTTTGGATCGACGAGCACCGGTTTGAGGTGTTAGAGCGGCGTTGGAGCCGGTTATGGAACTTCAGAGCGAGGTAAGTCTCCTGTCTAACTCTGTGAAGGGGAAATTACCCCTAGGTGTTGTAATTGATATTTGTTATTTACGTACGCACGAGGTGATGAGAGTCCTTATGTAATTATATTCATGTTATTGTTCGGGTAGACTTAGGTTCACGCCATGCTATAACTATACTATTTGAATTGTCTCTTACCTACTAGATTCCTCTACTACACGTTACAATTTGAGATTAGATTTGTGAATAGTGGTAGACTCACTATTGTAGAGATTTGGAAAAACTTCATGATTTGCCATAGAATAATTGTACTCCTCTTACGAATTACTCCTGCATTCTGAGTTCTCATCCAAAGGTTTCCCTAAAGCTTCTTATAACTCACATGTCCCTTCGTGAGTGGGGTCAAGAACCCATCAAAGTTTCCTATTCTAATATGAGCGGGCCGTTCGTCTCGGCATGATAGATACATCTATGGTTCGTGTCAATCGACCCTCGACAGTGCACACATCTTACAGGATCGGGCCGTTCGCCTCGGCGGGATTATGTACCACACTCTCATGGGAGCGGGCCATTCGCCTCGGCAATATATAATAGATGTATCTATGGTTATATAACAGATTATGATGGGATCGGTCGTACGCCTCGACATTTCTATAAAATACTTCTATGGAAGTGTGCGTATCATTTGCCAAAAAGCCAGTGTATCTGGGAGATTTTTTATTTGAATTTTGACGACCTATCTGGTGAGGTCTTTTATATATATATATATATATATATATATATATATATATATATATATATATATATATATATATATATATATACACACACACACACACACACTCCAGTGGAGGAGGTAACTGCTTATTGAGAGTTTGAGTCTATTGTTGAGAGAAGGATTGCACCACGTATTTATACTTGTTTATTTCGTTTATTTACACTGCCCCGAATCTGTTTACTTCTTATTATAACTCTCTTATTGGGGCACTAGTAAGTGTCAATATCGACCCCTTATCACTATTTCTCCAGGGTTAGGCTAGATACCTACTGGGTACACGCTGATTTATGTACTCATGCCACACTTGCTGCAGATTTTTATGCAAGTACATATATGTTTGGTGGACTTCTGGGCGCAGAGGCGCGGATGTTGCGGGGACTTACCGTGAGTTGCATTCCATGTTATGATCCGCAGCATGTAGAGTCTCCATCAGAGTTATTTATGTTCTCTTATGTAATTTTATCCTAGACAGATGTTGTATTTTATTAAATTTCCTAGTTGATGCTCATGCACTTGTGACACCGGGTTTTGGGGTTCTTACAGGATTTTTCATTATTGTAGTTCATGTAAATGTTATCACTTACCATGTACATTCTATTTCATACTCTTTAATTAATGAAAAAAAATATGATTTCAAATACTAAAATGAGTAATTAAGTTAATCATTTACGGTTGGCTTGTCTGATGGCGGTGTTAGGCGCCATCACGACCTTTAATGGATTTTGGATCGTGACACCTCGTTCTCAATCTCACTTTCGGTCCACAAATTTGCTCTAAGTCCTCAAGTCGGTGCCGAACAATTCGAAACTAGCGAAATATTGTATAAATTAACCTATATATACTAAAAGTTCATAACTTAGCTATTATAGTGATTATCCAAAATGAATTGGAAGATTCCTAAAAATTCACCCCAGGACCACGTGCTCGGATTCCAGAAATTTTTAAAGATAAATGTTACCCATAACCACACGAACCCAAATATGTAATTTCTACTCAATTCCATAATTATTTTCGTGGTCTAATCCCATTTTTATCAAAACCTAGATTTTTCAACTAAACCCATAATTTCTACAATTTTCATGAAAAGAATCTACCCCAAAATCCGCATATTAAACTCACATTAAGTAGTAATTACTTATCTCACTATTATTGGTGAAAAATCCCTCTCCAAGAGCTCCACAATCGATAACCCTAAGTGATAATGAGAGAAAAAGAACCTAAGTTCGAAATAAATGCACCCTTACTGCCCCAGAAATTTTTGCACCTACGGAAGAATCGTTGCTTCTGCGAAGCCGCTTCTGTGGGGCCGCTTATGCGGGGTCGCTCCTACAGTCGCATGTCCGCATCTGCAGAATACCCACGACCCACGATTGTTCACACCTGTGGCCATGTCCAGCATATGCAAGCCTGCTTCTGCGGCTCGCCTCGCGCACCTACGAACATGGTCAGGCTGCCTCTCTCCCCATCTGCGGACCCACCATCGCAGAAACGAGTTTGCTTATGCTGAAAATGCTTCGCTTCTACGGACCTCGAGGATTCCCTTCCATTTCTCTTCTGCAAACAATGTGACGCACCTGCGGCACCGCTCCTGTAGCCATCCCCACCGTAGGGGCGAACCACCAGATACAAGTCCCATTACCTCTTCTCCAAAGCGCAATCAAGCTCCGTCGACCCTCCGAATTATACACAGGGGCTCCGGGGACTCGACCAAACATACCAACAAGTTTGTAAACATAAAACAGACTCGTTCGAACCCTCGAAATGCATAACACAACATCAAAACTAAGAATCGCACCCCAAAACCAAATCGAATCAACTTATGAACTTCAAGTTCTTCCAACTTATTCCAAACGCGCCGAATAATACTTAAACTACTCGGAATGACACCAAATTTTGAGTTCAATTCATAAATCACCATACAAAATTAGTCCCGGGTTCAGAATCCCAAACAGACCTCGATAACACCAAAACCTACTCCAAACCAAACTTAAAGAACTTGAAAACCTTCAATGCACCAACTTTCATATTAAGCGCCAAAAATGCTTCGGGGTCATCTGAAACCCGATCCGAACATACCCCAAGTCCAAAATCATCATAAGAACCTATGTGGACCTTCAAATCCTGGTTCCCAGGTCTTTTACTCAAAATGTTGACTCAAGTCAAACTTAACCATTGTAAGCCACTATTAAGGAACTAAGTGTTCCAATTTTAACCTGAACCATTCCAAACCCGAACTATCCATCCCCGTAAGTCATAAAACAGTAAAATCACATACGGGGACTCTTAATTAGGAGAACGGGATCTAGAAAGCAAAACGACCGATCGAGTCGTTATACAGACGTTCAGATCAGGTTGCCGCCAATTCGACAATTAAGATTTTGGTCCAAAAAAGAATGTCCAGAATATTACACATGGAGATATATTTTCAACCATATATTCAATATTCTTTAGTACTGCATCTTTAAAAACAAAAATAATTTTTAACTTATGCTTACTGTTAAAGCATGAGCTCCTATTTTCAACACATGCTTACTTTGACGTATGATCTCCAATTTTTTATTATTCTTATTTTTAATGCATGGACTCTACTTTTTACTTTGCTAGCTTTTAATGCACGATTCCACTTTAACCTGCTCACTTTTAACGCATGACTTTAATATTTTTAACTTGTTCTCACTTTTAATACATAAAGTTTTAATTTTTAATCCACACCTACTTTTAAACATGTCAAGTAGCAATGACCAAGACTTTGTGTAGAAAGAGGATCAAGTTTATTTTGACAGAAAATGCATGCCAAAAACAAGAATTGTTAGGATTTTCCCTAAGTTTCGTACCATATGTGAATCTTACTCGTTATTTGAAGAGTAAAATATTTATCGAAATTAATTTTATTTTTCGTTAAACAAATTTAAATCTTTTTTAAATTTGACAGATCTCTTTCGTGGAGAAAATTATAAGTTTTAAAACTCTATAAATTGATGATTTCTCCTTCTCACTTTATATAACACAATAGCAATTAAAATATAGTCATTAAAAGACTCTTGTTTAGGCGAAGATTATTCTCTCTGTAATTTTTTTAACTTTTTATTAAGATTAGTTTTCGCATATGTAGGTCAATCGACCAAACTATATTAAAATATTATGCCTTTTTAGTATTCTTTCATTTATTGTTTGATTTGTCGTTGTTCAAAATTCGCTTTGTTAGATTTCGCATGATACCTTGTTATTTCGATCGAAACACAAGGAATGTGTTGGAATGATTGAGAAACCTCATTCTCAACAGAAATTTCAATTTCAACTCTTAATAAAAAAAATCTGAGATAACGAGCAAATTTGGATTAATTGGACCAATGGGACATATACCGAATAATTAAACTGAAAAAAATCCTTATCCATAAGGCTTAAAATCACCTATCAACCACATTAATCCAAAATTTATCTTTACTTTTGCCTAATTTAACTCTTCTTTTCACATAGTTTTTTTTGCCTTGGGCACTTCCTAACTAGTAGCTCATTAAGCTCATTTAAATAAATATAATATTCTTTAGGTAGATTTTCTTTCTAAAAAGAAAATAAACGCATTGAGCATTATATTTAAGATATTCTCTTTTGTTAGTGAAAACCAAGACCGAGGATAAAAACTTCGGTTGATACCGGGCGAAGGGAACACAGTAAACGGAAGGAACGAACATCTGTCACTAGATGACATTTAATGAAGAATATTCCTCTATATTAAATAGGAAGTCGTTGCAGAGAATTTTGGCCTTCATGGCCTGCCGTTACATATTTATCAATGACCCCTATTATTGTCATTTAAGAGGAGCTTGATCCTAGGATCTTGTTCCCTATGTATAGCTATAAATAGGGAATTCAACAATCATTTTAACACATGAGATCTCCGGCAAAAATTATGCTACATTTTACTATCAAGCTGAATAATACAACTTTATCTTTTGTCTAGTATTGTTCTTGTGGCTGTCTTCAGAAGCCTTGCTCCCGAAATCGTGCTTGTTATTTCTTTCGATTTCAACGCTAAGTTTTAATTTTTATTTAATTTATTTATCATTTTAGGATCAAATCACTTCTCTTGTCTATAAACCACGTACCAAATTTAACTATACCATTTTATGAGTAAACAGTTTAGCGTCGACCATTAAATAGTTTAGCTGCATAATTGAGTTGATCCTCGCATCTATTTCTAACTTGTTTGATTCTTTGTTTCACAGCAAAATCAAAAAATGGCAGCTAATGATGTCAACATCACACACAATGTTGAGGCACACGAAAATCTGCCTAAATATGAGGATTCAATCTATGACAGCCGCAACGAGGGGGACGTAGAAACTCCGGTTCATGGCAGGCAATATCCCTGACATGTGTGGGATACGACTCCTGATAACGTTGAGGACGAGCACTTTGCAGAAACGGTAAGGATCTTGAGAGAGCAGCAAAAGGTCATCATGGGCCATCTCTGAAGGCAAGACGAGGTCATGACAGAACTAAAGTAGGCGTTATCAGGCTCTTCCAACAACATGAATGGAAGAGTCCATGTTCCTCCTAGCTCTCCCGCAAATTAACTAACTTAAAGAGTTGATAACAACATCCTGAGGGGTGAAGTTGGCTTCGATAGAGCCGGTGGGATAGACACCGGATCCGGTAACGACAATGGTAGTGATCCATCCAAAACCAAACTCATGAGATTCTTAAGGGAAATAAACGAGCATATGAATCAAAACACGAAAGATTTCTACGCTAGAATGGATAAAATTCGGGTTCACCACCGGTATTGAAGGGCTCGGACTCGAAAAAGTACACCCAATTGCCATTCAAGCCGAGCGCAGCACCAGAGTTGATTTTGAAATAGTTCAAAATGCCAGATGTACCAAAGTATGATGAGATACCCTCAGGAGCATATCACAACTTATACAACAGCAGTGAAAGTAAACGACTTGGCCCAACATGAGATTGAGTCGGTCCTGCTGAAGAAATTCGGAGAAACCCTTACAAAGGGGGCCTTGACATGGTATTCGCTTTTACCCGAATATTCAATTGATTCTTTTGAGATGCTGGTAGATTATTTCATCAAGGTCCATGCCGTGACTAGGAAGGTCCAGGCCCGAAAGGCAGACATATTAAGAATTTCGCAAGGAGAGTCCAAATTACTGCGTGAGTTCGTGATCAGGTTCCACAAAGAAAGGATGTTGTTACCGATTGTGCCAGACGAATGAGCAGCTGAAGCATTTACTAAGGGGTTGAACCCGAGGAGCTCCGGCGCCTCCCAAAAGCTGAAAGAAAGCCTACTCGAGTTCAAAGCAGCTACATGGGTTGATGTCCATAATTGTTATGAATCAAATATTAGGATAGAAGATGATCAGCTCGGGTTCCCGGCATCAACCAAGGGTACGGATCGAGAAAAGAGCAGGGATAAATCTATGGATGATTTTGATAAAGACCGATGATCTTTTAAGGGAAGATTCTTTCCTTACGAGAGGGCCGAAGGGCGCAGTGGCAAAGGATTTTGGTCAGCGGATAGATTCACCCCTGATAGAAAAACTGATCGCGGCCGAAACAACAGGCTATTGCAGGACAAAGAGATATCAAGTTCTTGGGATTCCACTTATCCAAGGCTGTCAGAGTATAATTTCAATGCGTATTGGAGCTGGTATCGACAATGAGAAACATTAAGGAAGCACGGTTCTTGAGGTAGATCAGATCTGATCACAGCCAGAGGGATCCTAATTTATGGTGCACATATCATAGGACTCATGGCTACCAAATTGGGGACTGTCAATATATGTGCGAAGAGGTGGAAACACTATTGAAACATGGCCGTCTCAGAAAATATGTAAGTGATCAAGCCAAGAACAATAAAGGCTGCAGCCGAGACAATGCTGAACCCTCAAAGATAAGGGAAGACCCTCCTCGACTAACTATCAACAAGAATTTTGGGGTGAATGAGATCAACGGTGTAATCTTCTTGGCAACCAAAAATATAAAGGTATCAGTGATTCATAGCAAGAGACTTCGAGAAGTCACCGAAGACGATATCGCTTTCAAGGAAGAAGATGTTGATGGACTTCTTCTGCCGCACAACGATACCCTGGTAATTTCTCTTAACGTTCTAGATTTCAAGACTAAACGTGTTTTGGTTGACTCACGAAGTTCAGCCAACATCATTCAATGGAGAGTGCCGGAACAAGCCAAGCTAACCGCAAGCATCATTTCGGCAACAAAGCTTCTCGCCAGGTTCAACTTAGCAAGTGTGACAACCCCAGGGGAAATATTGATGCCCACGAATGCCGAAGGGGAAGACCACCTTATTTGAAACGTAGTGGACATCGACATGGGCTACAACATACTTCTCGGCGGACCATGGTTACATGAGATGAAAGGTCGTACCATCGACATATCACCAACTGGTGAAATTCCCGACTTCGGAGGAAATCATACAAATAAGAGGAGATCAATCGAAAATAAGGGAAATGAATGCAGTATCGGTTTCCAGCAGTAAAAGGAAGGAAATCAACACATAGAAATTACAGGAACCGACGCCTTCTCCCGAACCAAGCGAAGATGACAAATGGGAGGATTCATCAAAATCCCACCAAGTACCAAGATATGTCCATGTACCGGAAGAAACATATGCGACAAAGTCCATGACAAAAGAACTCAAAAAAATGGCTTTGTTCCAAATATTCCTGGAGAGAAAATTTCACTTAAGGACATGACTCAACCGTTTTAGGTCAGGATATATGGATTTCCTTAAAACTAACGTTGATTGTTTCGCATGGTCGCACACGGATATGATAATATCCCGCTAAAGATGGCCATGCATAAGCTCATCCTGGACCCAAGCATCCTACCGATAAGGCAGAAGAAGTGCCCAATAGCCGAGGTCAGAAATAGGTTTGTTAAAGAAGATATAACTTGGTTTCTTGACATCGGTTCAATCCGGGAGATAAAGTATCCCGACTGGCTAGCTAATATTGTTGTAGTTCCAAAAAATAATAATAAATTTTGAATGTGGATGTATTATAAGGATTTGAATAAGGTGTGCCCGAAAGACTCATTTCCATCGCCGAACATCGATCAAATGGTTGAATCCATGGCCGGTCACGAGTTAATGAGTTTCCTCGACGTCTATTCCGGGTACAATCAAATTAAGATAAACCGAGAGGATTAGGAAAAACCTTCGTTCATAAACAAACTTTGGGACATATTGTTATAGTGTGATGACCTTCGGGCTTAAAAACATCGGAGCCACTTATCAGAGTCTCGTGAACAAGATGTTCGAAAGACAAATAGGTAAAACAATGGAAGTATCACAGATAATATACTGATCAAGTGTTTGAATGTCGGTGACCACTTAAAGCAACTCCAGGAAAACATTGATATCCTAGGGAAGCACAACATGAAGCTCAACCACGAAAAATGCGCGTTCGGAGTTAGCTCTGGAAAATTCATGGGTTTTCTGTCACAAAGAGGGATCAAGGTAAATCTCGATAAGATCAAGTCATCATGGACATCCTAGACCAGCTGACAAACGTGAAGGAAGTCTAAAGGCTAAATTGAATATTGGCTACTCTAAGCAGGTTCATTTCTTGGTCTTCAGAAAAATGTCATCACTTCTTCACACTACTGAAGAAGAAGAACAACTTCAAATGGAATCTAGAATGCCAACAGGCCTTAAAAGACCTGAAACGGTATCTATCAAGCCCTCCGCTACTATCAAAATTGATGGAAGGCGAACAGTTGTTGACATACTTAGCAGTCTCGGAGGTAGCGGTAAGTGTCGTTCTAGTCCGGAAAAAAGAAGGTACGTGATCTCCTGTCTATTATGTTAGGAAAAACAATTTTGAGTGCAGAAACTCATTATCCGCACCTTGAAAAACTAGCCTTAGCTCTCGTAGTCGCCTCTCAAAAGCTTAGGCCTTATTTTCAGTGTCACCCGATAGCCAGTGGTGACAACTTTTCCTCTACGGAATGTCCTTAACAAACCTGAGTTGTCAGGTCGATTGGCCAAATAAGATGTTGAAATTAGTGAATTTAATATTGAATATAAGCCTAGGACTACAATCAAGTAACATGTTTTGGCCGACTCTGTGGTCGATTTCAGTCCCGAGTTTCTTGCTTTTGGCTGCAAAAGAAGCGCTGATGGTGTCGGGAACGACATCAAGAGTTTGGACCTTGTCCACAGACAGAGATTCTAATGTGAAACGGGCAAGACTCGAGGTGGTTTTAATCACGCCCTCGGGAGAAATCCTGAGGCAAGCAATAAAAATTGTTTCGTTAGCTAACAATGAAGTCGAGTATGAGGCACTGATTAAAGGACTCGAATTGGCTCGGGGACTTGACTCCTAGGTCATAGAGATCAAATGTGATTCGAAACTAGTAGTAAATCGAGTATATGGAATTTTTGACACAAACTAGGAACACATGCAACAATATGTGATTAAATTTTAAACTTTGCTCACGCAGTTCAGGGAGTGGTCGATCACCCACATCCCGTGAGAAGAAAATGCAGAAGCAGATGCATTGGCCAATTTGGGTTTGTCTACGAAGATGAAGGGATCAGATTCCGATACTGTCACCCAACTTATGCATTTAATACTGGATGTGGACGGTTATTGCGAAATAAATACAACCAACCTAGTTTGGAACTAGAGGAATGAGTTCATTGACTACCTTCAGCATGGCAAGCTGCCCGAAGACCCCAAGGTGTCCTGGGCACTTCACACCATGCAGCTCGCTACAACCTCTAAGAGGCAGTTATATAGAGGGTCGTTCCAAGGCCCGCTGGCCTAATGTTTAGGAGCCTCGGAGGCAGACTATGTAACGTGAGAGTTCATGAAGGAATTTACTGGAACCATTCCACTGGTGATTCGTTGGTGCTAAAATTAGCTAGAGCAAGATACTATTGGCCCCCAATGGAACAAGACCCGAAGGCATTCGTTCAGAATTGAGACAAGTATCAACGCCACGCACAGTTGGTACACCAACCGGTAGAACTCCTGCATTCGATACTGTCCCCATGGCCATTCATGAAATGGGGGATGGATACAGTTGGACCACTGCCACCGGGTCCCGGGAAGGTATGGTTTCTTTCAATTTTAACTGATTACTTCACTAAATGGGTTGAGGAAGGTCCCTACCAAAATATCTATGAGAGCGAAGTGGTCGATTTACTGTGGGAAAACATAATATGCTGGTTCGGCATATCGAAGGAGATTGCCTAAGATAACAGACCACAATTCATAGGCTTGAATGTCACAAAATTTCTTGAAGACCTAAAAAGTCAAAGAATCACATCTTCACCATACCATCCGACCACAAATAGGTAGGCGGAGTAACCCAATAAGGTGATTATTCAAAACCTCAAAAAGAGGTTGGAAACAGCCTAGGGCAAGTGGCCCAAAGAGTTACCGGGAGTACTATAGGCATATTGGACGACAGCCAAGTCGAGCACGGGAGAAACACCTTTTTCTCTCGTATACGCCATAGAAGCTCTGATGCCGGTGGAAGTAGGAAAAACGACCTTGCGGTACTTCCAGGCGGATGAAGAAGCAAATAATAAGGCATTGCTAGTGAAACTGGAGTTGCTTGACGAATGCATGGACTTGGCCCATATAAGAATGGTAGCTCAGAAACAAAAGATGGAAAGATACTATAACAAGATGGCCAATCTCCGCTATTTTAAAGTAGGAGACTTGGTTTTGAGGAAAGTAACCCAGAACACCCAAGAGCTCAATGCGAGAAAGCTGGATCTGACATGGGAAGACCCCTATCGGGTTTTAGCCGTCACCAGGAAGGGATCATATGAACTAGAGAATCAAGATGGAGTCAAATTTCCAAGAAACTGGAACGTGAAACACCTCAAAAGGTATTAGTGCTGATGGATCCTGCTTATACTGAAAGTATGTGATGGATTCTTTTTTCCTTCGACTAGCTTTTGTCCCAATTGGGTTTCTCTTGCAAGGTTTTTAACGAGGAAGCAGTGAAAAGCATACTACGGGAGGAGCATCCTCAGCAAAGTTAAGACCTTTAAATTACAAGGAACTGAAACACCAAGCCACTAGGGGATGGTTAGATAATCGTTGGCTCGATGGCAAAATTCCTAACGGGAAACAAAGCTTACCATCGAACCAACGATTATTCAACCGTTCACAAGTGTTTTTCCTCAAAGGAACAAGACTTCCAGTGTTCCTATTCGCATTCTTTGCATTCGAACACTGGGGGGATAATATGAGAATACATCAACTTGATTTCCACGAAAACTAGGACTGCGAGACCCGAGAATAATAATGTCTCATTGGGATCGGGGACTATACAGATAGACCCATAGAAACAAGTTGTACAAATTAGCCACATGTATTGGTAATTTCTTTTCTTTCAGCGAACGAATGCATATGTACTTTTGAAGATAGAAGGAAAAAAATGATGTCCTTTTATTTTTATCTTGTTTCTTGTCCAAACAATGAATTGATTTTATCATTTGAAAGTTAACTAAAAAATTCAAATTCTAGTGGAATAATGAACATGAGACGTTCTTTTCAAAAGCACCGTAAACATAAGAGGGCCTCTTTTATGAAACCCTTATAGTAAAAGGTTGTTTTTGTAAGACTTTATGCCCGGAACCCAAAAGTTATCGGAAGAAAACACACCTAAACCTTATTTAATTCGGCGCAAAAAGAATGAACTTTGTGAAACACTTAAACAAAAGGGTTCTTATTTATACATAAGTATAAAAATTCAAAAGGTAAAAAATGAAAGAAAAAGAAATCAAGAAAAGCTAAACTTTGTCGCCACCAGAACTCGGAGGAAAAGAGGCATCTACAACCCTGGGAGAAGTAGACGGATCCGCCACCGATGCAGGATCTTAGACTTCATCATTATTCTCTTTGAGTTCCTCCTCGATTCCCGAAAACTCGAAATCGGGACTAGAAGAAACAATATCCTTAGGCTGAGCTTAGAGACGTTCTCGAGTAATTAACTCTAGTATTCAGGCCTTGGCGATCTCTTCGTTGATATCAATAACGCCCGCTATGGACTCTTCCAAGATTTTCCTCCTCATGTGGTACATAGAGTATATTTTTTCAATAATGAGGGAATCCACTTGGTACTGAAGATTTTATTTGAGCCTATCAACCTCGGTCAAAAGGCCACCCAGCTCGGATCTCATAGCACTGAGGCTAAGATCGAGATCACGAGTTGTGGTTATGTGAACCTTATTTTTATCCATGATCTTCTTATGCATATATTCTATCCGGGCCCTCTTCTCCTCATCTGCAACAACCTCTTCAGCTTTGGAATTCAAAGCTCCCTCCAAATTATTTGCTCGTTAAATGTAGGTAGACTCGCGCTTGGTAGCAGCAAGAGCAGCATCTTGAGACTCAGTTCACTTAGACTTTTCATATTGAAGTTGTGAATGTAGTTGGGTGGATTCTTGACTGTGAGCCATTACCTCTTGTTCACTCTATTTCAACCGGTCTTCAAGCTCGGCAGCTTCAGCAGGCTTTGCTTCTAGCACCAGGAGGCACGTGGCGAGTTGGTTACTCTCGGCCAACAGTTGATCCCACTCCGATATAAGTACTTCTTTTTCAAGGATCAATATCTAAAGGCCCTCGAAAGTGAGGAAGTTGGCCTGTAAAACAAATATTGAAGTTAGAAACCTTGTTGAAACAAGTGAAGTAGAGACAAGCAATAAAGAAAGAAAGTACGATACCACTGCTGCAGTATGCATCAACATACATTACCCAAAAGATAGTATATTTTTTTCTTATCTTTCTCTGAAGCTAGCGACTTTAGATAGTTGGCAAGTTCCACCGGTCTGGATAGCAGATGTCACTCGTTTGAGACCAAGAGAGAAATGATCCCCCTCCCTGAGGATCTACTGAAGGGGTGGAATAGTTGTACCAAAATTCCCATGGTTGAGAGATTGGGGAAGAGGGAAATCCTCCTCTCGGATGTCAGCGTCCGGTGGAGGAGATGTAGCAGTTGTTAGTGATGAAGACACAACTGGTATGGAGTAAGATGAAGCTGATGGTGTTGAAGGTTGAGAAGCAGTTACGATAGAGGCAATGCTATTTATTGGTTTCTCACAAACCAAAGGCAGAAGGGGCCCGGTACCGACCTCATTGCACTAGAAGCAACGACTGGGACCAAAAAGGGAGGATCAATATTCTCCACAAATTCAATTCTACCTAGAGCGCTCGGACCTCACTCTCAGTTGGGCTCTAAGCTCTCCAGTTTGAGCATTTTATTGAGCAGATGAAGATCGTTGTCTCATTTGATGGGAATCCTCTTCATCATTAGCTTCCCCGTCATCATCAATAATCACAGTGACTGCGGCTGGCTCAGGCGTGGACTTCTTCACTTTCTTATTCTTACCCTTGGCTAAGGAGGAACGCTGCCTTTTTGGTTGCTTGTTCTCTGGCCGAAGACTTCGAGAGAAAGCACATGAACTGGAAGCAGACCCGATGGTACCAGATCGAGTGAGAGCCTCTTGCAATAACCTTACAGCCTCTACAGGATCAACCAAACATCCTTCTCAAGGAAGGAAACAGAACCCTGCGGGAGACCCAAATAAAAAAAAAGGTAGGGTTAGCAGGATTTCTTATTTGCAAAGGTGGAAAGAAGGAAGAGTCAGTTTACTGTGGTTCTTGGCCCTCCACCCGTATTTGGGGGCCAACTCTTTCACCGGCGGGTTTCTAGTGTAGTGATGTCAAGAATCTTTTGAACCCATCGGTCCAGGCCTTCAACCCATGATGGTGTCCACCGTGTAGCTGAAATAATGAAAGAAAAAGGGTTAACAATGGCATGGGACAGCCTTTTTCGGAGAAGGAAGTAGATTTTGAACTTACATGAACAATTCCAGGATTCGGGGAAAGATGGAGTTGTGGCTGGGATGATATCCCTGGTAGAAATGAAGACAAACTGCTTCATCATCCATGGTCAGTGTCATCGTCCATGCTGGTACACAAAGCATGGTGGCCACGCTTGCTGAAGTTTATTACTCCGTCCAAAAAAGATTTTGGGGGAGTTGAGGTTCATCATATGTGGTAGGACGAGAGGCTCCCTTGTTTCTAGGCATAGCTACCACAGACAAGCCATCGTTCGCCACACTGAAGGGCCCACCTAAGCCACCCATACCTGGTACCGGTGGCACAACTCCAAAATCACGGGGTCAAGTCCCCCGCTCAAAGAAAACAAACCCAAAGTGAAGGGATACGTGTAAACGTATGTAAAACCCTTCTTAGTGAATGTCACCCATTCCAACAGGTCAGGAGCAATGATATTTAGGGCAGGAAGTCACAATCTTCCTTCACAGCAGGAATACTGAAGGACGAATAGAAGAAGGGTACCTACCAATATCCCAAGTTCGAGGGTTTGAAGTAGGGAATTTCTCTTCGAAATCTTTGGCAGTGTTCAATTGTTTGGGTATGATGGTGCTCACCGTGGGAGGTCAACATCAACCTTTTTATGTTTGCTCCTCTTTTGGCCCCCACCGAAGAGAATACCAGAGTTCTTGAAAAATTTAGAAGAAGCCATAATGATAAGGAGTTGATAATGTTTTTTGAAGAAGAACAAAGACAAATAAAAGCAGAAGAGAGTTAAGTGCAAAGAAGTTAAGAAAGCTTATGAAGTTGTTAGAAGTGAAAGAAGAATAATGAGGCGTATAAGTAAAGATATAGGAGACAAAAATTGTGGTCATGATTACCTCGAGAACCGGAAAAAATATTGCTAAATCATGGGGTAACACGTGTTCGGGGTATTAAATGCGAGGAGACATGCGTCTTATAAAGAATCAAAAACTTTTCAGAAGGAATCATAAAATTTTCCGCCAATAAAGAAATCTTTACCAACTTTCCGATAAAACAAACATGTGCCACAGGAAAGCAGGGGGACTATCTGTATAAGGTGAAATTGATTTATATTAAATTCTCAAATGATTGCATGACATGTGGAACCGGAGGCAGACGGAAGATGAGGGGAGTGAAAACCAAGACCGAGGATAAAATCTTCTGTTGATGTCGGGCAGATCACGAAGGGAATGCAGTCAGCGGAAGCAATCGAAAGTTTGTCACCATATGGCATTTATGTCACCACCCAAACTAGAGGATCATGACTAGTACCCGGGCCATACTTTCCGAGCACCAACGTACATTTTATCTAATCTTCTTATTATCTTTAAGGGCCGATGAGATCAATATAAGTGGTAGATATGGATTATGGACACCAAACAATAATAGATAATGGAATGAGCATGGACAACATGGGATAACATGACTGCCAAGAAACTACATATAAGTTAGGAGCTACCACGCTTCTATGAAAGACTATACAACAA
>MDKI01051457.1:0-23337 GCA_005239505.1 Nicotiana paniculata | reverse complement strand
CCCCCCCACCATTTGTGCTTTTTTGGAATACCGCACAACCCAAACCTCTGCCTGAAAAATTTAATTAAAAAAAAGATCAATCACCCATAAATCACGAGAAATATTAACTTAATACCATATTACAATATGGACTAAAAAGAACACTTATAATTACAATAAAATTTAACTTAAATTCTTGGGCACTTAAATTTAAGATGCGACCTACTTATGCACAATACTCAATATAGCGTTAACTAAGACAATAAAAAATTTCTGGGCTATTACAAAATCAAAATAATAAATTAATAAAGCTCAAATTTTAAGAACGGTAAAAGCCAAAGGAGAACCACAATATAATATCGAAAATGAAACCTGATAAGAAGCTGACAGCGATTGAGAAATTCGTGTAGTGGTGATCCTTAAAGAGGTTATTTTAGTTTTCGACCATTGCTGAAATTCTTTTATACATGCGCTTCGCTAACCTTAATATAAAACCAAAAAAAAAAAAAATTTATATTAGGAAAAGTATATACCTAATCACATAAGGAAAGATTCATTAACCAAAGTTTTAGTTAATTTTAAAATATAAGAAAATAACTTTAATGACGATTTTGTCCAATATGAAATTTATTTTTAAAGGGTATAAAAGGCGAACGACATTTTACTAAGTGGTTTCATATTTTTAATATAACTAGCTATACGATACGCGAGTTGCGCATATATCCCACCTCAATAAATAAATAAATTTTAAAAATTTATAAATATTATATTAACTAAGTACCTTGAGTTAAAAAATAAATTTAAGTAAAAAATGCGAGTTCCGAAAAATGATGATTGTTGATTTTTTAGCAAATCAATAAATGAAAAACGATGATAATATAAAAGTCCTTAATCATCTTAGTCAATATTTTCAACATAAAGTTTATTTACTGCTAAAATTACACAAGTGGCCATGCTTATTTTTACTTAGGTTATAAAATAAAAATTAAAAAATATATAATTATGAACATTGATCCCATTTAGCTAGCTCATTATGAAAAAATCATGCATGTAGAAATTCTCATTTGCCTTATTGTAATTTCTGAGGACTTCTTTGGGAATGTCTTAAAAAGTTATTGATGTTGTGTGACTTACAGTAGAAACAATCTACAAGAGAATTGGCAATTAGCATGGGAAATTAGAGTGGGACTTCAGTGATGTTGTGTGACTTATAGTAGAAACAATCTACAAGAGAATTGGCAATTAGCATGGGAAATTAGAGTGGGACTTCAGTTCCCTAGCTAACATAACCATTTAGCTAGGGATGTAGCTAGAAAAGTCCAATTTCCATGCGAAATTTTTTGATTAAAAATATAGTCACAAAATAGCTAGGAATCAGCTAGGGACTATTCCTTGCTAAATGATAGCTATAGATTTTTCCTAGCCAAATTTATAGCAGGAATTCTAACTTGGCGCTAAATTTATTTTTTTAAAAGAGCATAGTTTAGCTAGGGACATAGTTCGTAGCACGTTCCTAGCAATGCGCTAGCTAGGATAGTCTCCTTAGCTAATCTATAGCCAAATATTAGTGGAATCTTGTTTTGGCGCTAAAAATTTTGCGGAAGATTTTGGTCTTTATCAAATTATTATTATTATTATAAAATTTTAATTACGGTCTTTAGAGTTTTGGTTGAAATCCCTAAACTAAAGGCAGCTGTTTCCTTAAATTTGTAAAGACAGGCTTAAAAGTTAAAATTCTTAGTAATCTTGTTTTAGTTGAATTACAGTATCTCAATTCCTTAGAATCCGCTAAACACCCACGCATTCTTCCACGTCTCTTCATCTCTATAAACCCTCAACTATTATCTTCCAATTCAGTGAAGGAAGAACTGTGATTATCGCTGCCGCTTGTAAGCTTCCGTGAAGGTTGGGGAAATTCCAATTTCAAAAGGTGGTAAGTCGGGTAGGAAATTTCAGTGGTTTTTCTCTGATTCCATTTTGATCATCATTTCCTTCCCCCCTTTTTCTGAAAATATGATTAAGTAGCATCTTTTAGATATTTCTCCATTTCTATACCTAAAGCATATGTGCAAAGAGGTCTTTTGTGAGTGTTTAGTTTGTTCCGTAATTATCACTTTTATTTTAATTTTATCACTTTAGCAAGATACTGATTAACAAAATATCATCCAAATTCAATGAATCCAAACATGTGGAAGATTGTGAGTGTTCATCAGTACCTTTCTCGCACCAGAAACTCTTGTCATTGTTTAATTTTGTGTTAATTATGGAATTAAGTTGCCGTCACCGTCCGTTCTTCTTCTAGCGTTTTGGTATGTTCTGAAGCTTTGGGTCATTCTTTTTTAAGTTTATTATTTCTTGATTGCAAATCAAAAGCCGTAATTCCAAAACTACAACTTGGTTGGAATTTTTCGTGTAGAATGATTTAGTAGTAGTATTTTGAAACATTTGGGAAGACAAGCTTATCTTTTGAATTTTGATGGTAGAATTTACACATTTAAGAAAATCGTTGATTGCTTTTGTAGACTAATAAAACTTTGTAGGGAACCCTTGGATGCTTTGTTGGCTAAAACGGCCAATTACATAATCAAAGTTGCGCTCTTGACTTCTTTATATCGCTTGTCGAGTTTAAGAATGAAGATGCTTTTCGGTAGAAAAATTCCTCTATTTAAATGATTTTATCCTTTTAACTGCTAGTTGCACACATTCTCATCTTAAAAAAAGAAAAATTCAATTATTGCAAATTTTATGCTTATTATATTCAGGTAAGGCATTGGCCACCTATCACATATCATATTCTTAACTAGGTTGACGTTAGTATATTGAAAATGAAATAGAAGTATGATAAATTAATATGATGATAAATTCAAATCAACTAATCTTTGGATGGACGTAAATTTCATGTTCATTCTAGTAATGATAGAGTTTAGTGGCACATGAGTTTTATGAGATTTAATATTTCAAGGGGGAGTTTTTAACTACTGGAACAAGATGATGTGGTTAACTGGGTATGCATCAAGATTTCAAGAGCACAACAGAAAGAACAAAACTATAACAAAAGTCGCATGTAAATAAATTGCCGTCATTTAGTCGCCGTTGGATAGTAATTATTTTATATTATTAGTTAAAATTACAAAATACACGATAGTTAACTATAGTTATTCACTAATAGTTGTAGTTAAATACAATGTCATTTGTCAAATATTTATTAGTCGGGTGTAAACACCCGGTGCGAGTAAGTTTTTACCCATTTACTTTGAGTATTGACTAACTAATATATTATTCAGTACTAAAAATAATGTTTTGTCATTGTTTGTTAGATAGGAAGCATGAGTTCCTTTAGAGCTGATCGTATCTGGATGTATAATAGACTAGTGCCAAGTCGGAAAGTAGTAACTACTGAGTTCTTAGAAGGTGTGCACGAATTTGTAGAGTTTGCATTAATGTAACATGACTTCGTTTCTAATGGAAGTATAAGGTGTCCATGTTCAAGATGTAAAAATATTAGTGGGTTTCTTGAACCTCATGATGATAAAGCACATCTGTACAGGAACGGTTTCATGCCTAACTATTATCAATGGGAATCACATGGGGAGCCTTTTGTACCAATTTCTATGACTCAATCTAGTGCTAATACAAGAAGTGAAATAGGTCCTGACAGGAAAACAGTAAATCCATATCGCACTATGGTCTTGGATGCACTTGGTCCTAGTTTCAACTTTGAAAGTGATGGATTTGATTTCAATGGTGAAGAAGAACAAACTCCTAATCGAAATGCTCAAGAATTTTTTGATATGCTAAAAGCTTCAGAAGAGCCATTTATGTATTAATCATTCTACGCTGTCAGTGGTGTGCAGGCTACTGAACATTAAATCCGAGTTTAACATGAGTGATAATTGCTATAACCAAATTTTGCTATTTCTGAAGGAGATCTTACCCGAAGATGCTAAGTTACCCAATGATTACTATAGAACTAAACAAATGGTTGCCAAACTTGGGCTAGGATATGAAAAGATAGATGTATGTGAGACAGGTTGTATCCCATATTACAAGGATAACAAAGACAAAATAAATTGTCCAAAGTGTGGTCAACCATGTTATAAGCCTAAGGGAGGAGGCAATGGAAGGCAAAAGGATGTTCCATATAAAGTACTACGATAGTTTCCTATAACTCCGAGATTACAGAGGTTATATATGTCAACAAAGACTACTGAACATATGATATGGCACCAGAAATCTCGTCGAGAACCTGGGGTAATTAGTCATCTAAGTGATGGAAAGGCATGGAAAAAGTTTGATCAATGCCATCCTGAATTTGCAGTTGAGCCTCGAAATATTAGGCTTGGACTTGCAGCTGATGGGTTTAGTCCGTATGGGCAGATGTCCCATCCTTATTCTTGTTGGCCAGTAATCATCACACCATACAATCTTTCACCCGGAATGTGCATGAGTAGCCAGTATATGTTCTTAAGTCTTCTCATTCCTGGTCCAAAAAGCCTAGGGAAGAATATAGACTTATACTTACAACCCCTCATCGATGAGGACTATCATAAGAAACAAAATTTTCAAATGCGAGATGCTCTTATGTGGACTATCAATGACTTTCCAGCTTATGGAATGTTGTCTGGCTGGAGCACCCACGGTCATTTGGCATGCCCTTATTGTATGAGAAAAGTAAGGCATTTCATTTAAAAGATGGAAGAAAGGCTTCATTCTTTGATTGTTATCGTCAATTTTTTCCAGTAGGTCATTCATTTCGTAGGGATAAAAAATCACTTTTAAAAGGAAGAGTTGAGCACTCTGCTCCTTCTCCTATGTTGTCTAGTGAAGAAGTTTGGAACAACGTTCGTGACTTGCCAAAGATTTTCGATAATCACGCCTCTGATAAGTTGCTAGGATTTGGGGATCAACATAATTGGACAAAACAAAGTATTTTTTGGGAATTACCATATTGGCGTACTAATATTCTTCGGCATAATTTCGATGTGATGCATATCGAGAAAAACGTGTTTGATAATATATTTAACACAGTAATGGATGTAAAAGATAAAACGAAGGACAATTTAAAAGCTAGAATGGATGTGCAGACTTATTGCAATCGTCCAGAGCTTGAATTGAAGGAGCATCAAGGGAAACTTTGGAAGCCAACGACAGCATACTCACTAACAAAAGAACAAAAAAAGTTAATATGTGAATGGGTGAAAAGTTTGAGGTTTCCAGATGGTTATGCCTCCAATTTGTCTAGATGTGTAGACATGGAAGATCATAAATTATCAAGGATGAAGAGCCATGATTGTCATGTATTTCTAGAAAGGTTGCTACCAATTGCATTTCGAGATTTTTTGCCAGAGCCAATTTGGAATGCATTAACAGAGATCAACTTATTTTTTTAAAGGTTTATGTGCAACTGTTTTAAAAGTAAAAGACCTACAAAAACTTGAAGAAAACATAAAGATTATAATTTGCAAGATAGAGAAAATATTTCCTCCCGGTTTCTTTGATCCCATGGAACATCTGCTGATTCATTTAGCATATGAAGCAATAGTTGGTGGTCCAGTTCAGTTTCGGCGGATGTATCCTTTTGAGCGGTAAAAGTCTAAACTGAATCTTTGATTAGATAATTAATTTGTTTACTTAACAACACACTAAACTATATTTTAAATATAGGGAGCTACACAATTACAAAAAGAAGGCGAAAAATAGAGCTCGTGTTGAGGGATCAACATGTGAAGCTTATATCATTCAAGAAATTTCAACATTCAGTTCCTATTATTTCCAGCCTAACGTGCAAACTAGGCTAAACAAATTTACTCGAAATGATGATGGAGATGAAGTTGATGCACCTGATGGTTGTTTGTCCATCTTTTTGCATCCAGGACGTGCGAGTGGGGGGAAAGATGCTCGGTATTTGGCCGATGATGAGTGGGATGCGGCAAGTTTATATGTTTTGCTAAATTGTGAGGAGGTTCAACAATTCATCCAGTAAGTCAATTTTTTTTACCTATATATATATATATATATATATATATATATATATATGTTGCATGAAAGGGCTAACATAACTAAAATTTTACTACTCTTGTAGTATTTTTGAAGCTGAATTAAAAAGGTATTCAGAAAATATTAGCCTCGAGCAAATTGAGAAAGAGACAAATAGTAAATTTGCCAAGTGGTTTGAAGCTTATGTGAGTAAATTACAATTTGTAGTCTTTATTTGTCTTGGCTTAGAATTTATATTTAACAAAACATAATATTGATTTATTTATTTTATTAATAGGTTCTTAATCCAGCTAATAACATAATTGATGAATGATTGAAAGACTTAGCTTCTGGTTCTTATAAGTGGGTGCAGCAAACATGGCCTCAGTATTTTACGAATGGCTATAAGTTCGACACTCTTACATACGGCTCTAACAAAACAACTATGAATAGTGGTGTGTGCATCAAAGGAACAAGTTGGAGACTATGAAAGTGACTACTATGGATTGCTCGTTGAGGTGATACAACTAGAGTATTCTAATCCGACAAAGAAAGAACTACTCTCGTATTGTTCAAATGTGATTGGTTTGATTCTACAATGGGCCGAGGGCTGAAGGTCCATAATCAATACGGTCTAATCGATATCAATCATAAGAAAAGTTTCTCGAGCTATGCCTATGAACCTTTTGTGTTAGCTGAACAAGCACAACAAGTATATTTTGCAGAATATCCCAGTAAAAAAAAAAAGATAGGGCTGATTGGTGGGCAGTGTGCAAAATAAAAGCTAGAAGCCGTATTGATTCTCCAAATATCCCGTACCAAGAAGACGCGGTACTTCTAAATGTCACTGATGATCTTGACTGTTTACGTCATGAAAATGGTGAGCTGGGAGTACATGACTTTGAAAAAGAGACTGCTGAAATCGAAAGAGCGCACGATATTGAAAGTGACGAAGAGATAGAGGAATCTGATGAAGATGAAGAAGATGAACAAAGTGATTGAAATTTGAGCAAAATCTAAGCACTATGGCCAAACAGATTTTGTAGCATTAGCAGTAAGCAAGTCTAGATTCCTTTCCTATGTTACTTCTCTTTCAAAGTTGTTACCATTTATTTGAGTGGTATTGTACTAAATATTGAGCAGTGTGTTTATTATTGCTGGTTTGTATTGAGAAAGACTGGTGATTTCTTGCTTGAGTTGACAAGGGCTCAACGGATTTTTGCATCTATGCAGAGCAAGTTAAATTTGAAAAGCTTACTGACCATTCGTTCTGAATGAATGGCTAAATTCCAGAAATGGCATGGTCTGGGATAGATGGCCATTAGAAAGGATAAAGGATTTGTAAATTCATCCGAGCTAATAGATTGTTGCAACTTGTTGCAATAGCAAAAGTTGGCAGAAATCAGAAGCTTGCTGACACTTGGTTTTAAGACTTAAAATTCAATCTTTGGTGTAGCATTCTCGTGAAGTCACTGGTAATGGACTTCTATATGATTATAAAATTTCCATAAAGATTAAAGTAATATCTGTGAACTTATACCATTGTATAGTTCTGTAATTCGTGATATGGTTCTCAGTATGTGCTGTTGTCTTGTTGATAGATATCTTTTTCATAATTCTGATGAGTGATTCAGGGGTCTATGGGTAGTTACTAATTTAAGTTGTTACAATTTACCAGTTGCTAAATATTGAGCAGTGTGTTCCACACATACAACTTATTTACACGAGCAAGCATGCAACATGTTACTGTAATTGCAATGTTAGTGGATGTTTACAAGAGTTAATTCTATTTGTACTCTAATTAAGTACTTTCTTCCTTATTATTCTATTTGTTTTGGATAATAAGTGTTGTTTTGCTAAAAGGTCAAATAGAGAGGTCTCTGATATGCTTGTTCTAGCAAAATATTTGGATGGTCAAATTTTTATATTTTATATGTTCTGTTTGGCTAGTGTATTATTATTATTATTATTATTATTATTATTATTATTATTATTATTATTCTACTCTTCTTGTCAGTATTTGATCAGGAAGTATGATAAGGGGAAGAGGCACTAAACGTAATTTGGGAGGTCATGTCTAACAAAGAGGGAGAAGGCTGCCAACAACTACCGAACACTTCTCATGCCAATATTAGTGAACCATCAACCCCTACATCTCAACAGGTTGGTTCAAACCAACATATTATCTCGTCTCATGAAAGTAGTTTTCGGCTGCTTATACGTACATCTAAAGATGTCAATGCTCAACAAACAACTTCTGCTTCTCAAAATGTTGGTGGTCAACAAGCAACTCCCGCTTCTCTGAATATTGGTCATCAACAAGCACCTCGTTCTTCTCAGGATGTTGGTTCTCAACAAAAGACTCCTTCTCAAGATGTTTCTGCTGAACAAACACTTCCATCTTATGGAAGTAGTAATCCAGGCAAGACGAGATACTACTCGCGGCATAAGATATTTGAAAGTAAACGGAGACGCGTAAGTAAATCTAATTATACAAGTTGTTGTTAAATTCATTTTCATTTAATTATCTTCCAATAAAATGTTATATTAATCATTTTGTAGATTTTGCCCACATGAAGCTGTTCGGAATGTAACAATAGCCTTTAGAAAAAGCTTCTCTTGATCATGGCATTGTTGGAGCAACGTTCCGGAGCATGTACGAGATAGATGGTTCAATGACTTTGAGGTATTTAGACTTAATTGTCGAAATTGACTTAATTTGATAAACGATACCAAACTGAATGTTTACTTTCTAATTGCAGAAAAATTATTCTTTTCCTAGTGAGGATAAAGTTATTATTCGAAGGACTTTTGAGCATGCTTCGAGTGAAAGGTTTAAATGATAATTTGGGAAAAGCAAAAAGACAATTTTCAAAAACAAAAGAAATGCCGGGATGGATTGCTAAAGATCATTGGGACGTTTTGATGCAATATTGAAACTCTGAGAATTTTAAAAAGAAATCAGAAATCAACTCGAGGAACAGAATGTCATCTAATAATGGAGAAGGTCCTTCCTTACATACCGGAGGATCGGTTGCATTTGTTAGAGTACAGAAGAAGACATGTATTTTTTTTTAATCTTTTTAGTATTAATTAGTATTAGTCCAATTTTATTGATGTATTTTGTTAATTAACAATATTTTTAATGTTTGTCGAAGGAGCTAACGGGGAAAGATCTCCGTAATGATGATTATTTCTGAACTCACAAAACCAAAAATGAAAAGAAGTGGATATGTGAAAAGTCAGGAAGGATATGGGTACGTTTTTATCTCATTTATTCAATGCAACACCTGCTGAGTCTTCTACTTTCTCCTCTTTCTAATTGTCAATCTTATCTTTGTCTTTATTTGTGTTACAGTACACTGTCCTTCTTTTACTTTTGTGAATAACTTTGATCCTCATCAGGCTTCCCCGTTAGCAGCTCCCTTCACTTTAGTATCAATAAATTGGTTATCAGCTACTCTATTTGTTGGATTCACATTATCATCTTCATAAGCCCAAGGGAAATTTAGCATCTAAACTAACGAAAAAAATAAGAGAATATGATTGAAAGTATAACCTGAACGAAATGTAGGTCTAAAACACTTAGGTTTATCTGATACACTTCTTTAATACACTTCTTTGCAGAGGAATAGAAGTCCAAGTGAAGTTCAGTTTTTAAAGTAATGAAAAAAAAATAAAAGACAATAATAGAATCAGATGCCTTTTGATATCTTGTGAAGCAGCAATTTGATATCTTCTTGTTGTTTGCCTTATATTATGATACCTATGATATACATTCTTGTGACAGAAAGATAACAATTTATATTTTAAGTACTTGTTGAAAATAAAGTTTGTGAAGTTCAAAACAATTTTCTTGCCGAAGGCAGTGTTGGAATGTGCCTAGTAAGACTCCTCCTTGTTCACTCTTTAAACCTAGAGAAGATGATCATTGAACAGTATACGAGTAATGGCACAAGGTGTAGTGAACATTTGAAGGAACTGATCAGCTTTCCTCGAGCATCAACCAAAGAAACAGTACTCAAATATTTAGAATCTCCATCCCACGAAACAAGGAAACGAGCAGTTCCAGTTTAGATTCTAGCGTATTATGACTTTTCGATTAGGTGCATTGATTTCGTATTCTCACCTATGTTGCGCGCACTCTCCAAAATGCGTCACCCGTGTTGGATCCTCCAAAACTACACTACTTTTGGAGGATCCGACACGCATCCAGAGACATCTTTGGAGAGTCCGAGCAACATAGATTCAAACTGATTGTCATTTAGCTAAATATGGGTGTAATTTGGCAAACACTTTCTCTGGCTAACAGGGGTTAATATGTAAAAATCTGCTATAATGATACTACGCTAGGAAGAAAAGTAGTAGGCAACTTCTTAGGTGAAGTGGGGCAGTTTCTGGTTGTGACCGATGATAACAACCTTGGTCATAGAGTAAGTTAAGTCTGGGCATGGAACTAGGAGGGTATTTAGATAGACTTAAACGATAGACATGTAGATAGAATCAAATGCCTTTTGATATCTTGTGAAGCAGCAATTTGATATCTTCTTGTTGTTTGCCTTATTATTATGATACCTATGATTATACATTCTTGTGACAGAAAGATAATAATTTATATTTTAAGTACTTGTTGAAAAGAAAGTTTATGAAGTTAAAAACAATTTTCTTGCCGTACATATATATATATATATATATATATATATATATAAATAAACTGAACTTATACAAAACTACTACACAACTTTGACCTATAAGAGTTTGCTCACATTGTCCGTCTCATGTTCAGATAAAGAAGGAGAGTATTCTGCTACTAAATTGCCTTCTCTGAAAAAGTGCTCGAGTTGAAAGATACCTTGTGAATACTTTTCACAAGCAACCGATATCTTTGTTCACTTCTGACCAGCTATTTAACTTTGCTGCTTCAGCATAGGAATTCTGCTGAGACGACCAGTTGCTATCTTTTCCCTTGTCTGCAAATATCTTGCTAGCTATGCCCTTCCGCCAGCTTCCTGGATTATTTCTGGCATGATAACCACACTTCTTCGATCTCCCTGGAATATCAGTATGCTCACATATCTTCCTTACCTGTTAAATTTTTGTGACACCACATATTGATATGCTTGTTCCTTTTCAACCCCATTTCCTGTACATCTCTCTAGTTCCTTGGGATGCTAATATAACCTTTGACAGATCCATAATAGAATCCATGTGCTGACTGTCAATCTGTTGACTAAGGATTCCCTTTATGCACTTGAGTGATCTCTTCTCTGATTTGCTAAAATGGAGTGATGTTTCCATTGACCATTTGGATAACTAAAAATGAGTCAGATTCAATAGACTACTACGCAAGTTCTCTTATTAGTGACTAATATTAGTATATCACACCATTTTTTTTAATGTGATAGCATCTGACGAGATATGTAACTTAAGACATTAGTATGACCCTTTTTTAGTCATAAACATGGTAATTAATTTTCTTCTGAGTATGTTAAATGAACACATACACACGAAGATGCACACTTGTATAAGTTATGTGCATGTTAACTGTATACCCTAAAGCTACAGGAGAGCTACCAATTATGTGCTACGATATGCCTACAGTGGTTCTTTTCTTCTGTCCCAAGAGTGTTCTTTCATTACAAAACAATCTGATTGCTTCACACAAATTTTGTCTACCTTGTAACTTTTTTATTCTATGTAATAACTAATTACTATAATTCTTTTCAGAATACATTTACAGGTATCATTAAGGAGAAGGTAGGTGAGACTTCAACTTCAAGGGATGAAGAAGGTTTTGAAGTAGATGATGAAGAGATGGAAAGAAACATGGAAACAAATGGAGATGAGGAAGGAGAAAAAACTAGCGAAGAAACTGTTGTGGATTTTTTGAAAACTATATCAGATGAGCAACTACTGAAAACTTGGATTGAAACAGTTGGAGGCGCAAAAAAAGGAAGAATATATGGTCTTGGTCCCAATTGTCTTCTGGCAGATTCATTAGACACTAATTGTGCATCCTCTAGTGCTTCTAATCCCCCCAAATGTTCCCACTCAACAAGTTTTTGAAACACACGAATTTCAGCAACTTCTTGATCGTGCAACGGAGCAAAGGATGGAGAACATGTTGGCACGAGTTCAAGCAGATATTCGGGAGGATATGCAAGAAGAGTAAAAGCTGCGGCTCGTGTTGTCGTGCGTGAGATGCTTGGTTTAACTTCTCAACCACCACCAAGCGGCTCTGGTTGTCCCCCATCTTAGAATAGTAGAGTTTATGTTATTAATTATTTAAGTTAAGACATGTTTTATTTACCAATAGACATATATATACTTCATTGTTCTAGGTTTAATGGTACCATGATTATGTTTACGTACAAATTATTGAATTTAATTACTTATTTCTTCTCATGTCGAATTATGTAAAAAATTACATTTGTATTTCATCATTTATAATATAGAAATTATTCCTAGCTACATTTAGCCTGGAAAATACCCCAAGCCTAACCAAATATAGGCTAGGACATTTATCAAATTAGCTATCAAATTAGCTATAGACAAAAATCCTACTAGTAATCTAGCTAGAACGATTTTAAGTTTAGCTAGGGATATTCCTAACTATGTTGTGATAAAATCAACGCTCACCAGGCAAAATTTGCTTGGAATTTAGCTAAGCCTAATCGTAGCAAATATTAGCATGAAATAAGTCCCTAGCTAATAGCCTAGCTAAGCTTCAACAAAGTCAATATTGACCAAACAAAGTTTGCTTGGAATTTAGCCACCACATGTCCTAGCTAATGATTGCGAGGGTTTAGTGCCAAGCAAATATCCCTAGCTATATTAGCAACGGATAACATAATTTTCTAGTTAAAATTTAGCTAAGAGCATATTAGCTACGAAATTTAGCTAGGGTCAATGTCCTAGCTAAAGCGAAGTTAGCTAGGAGTCTTGGTAAGTTATTTAGGATTTTGGTTTCTAGCTAATGCCATGTTCTCTTGTAGTAAGCAAGTGACACAAAAAATAGTTCATTGTAATTCCCCAAAGATTTGTCAAATAACGTAAATTATAAAATTAAATCTTATGGTCTTTTAAACATTGGGATGTAGATGTTGGCTTTATAGCTCCTAGGAAAGAAAAATAAGTGACAATGTAAAGTCTAAAATGACCAATGTTGAGTTAATATATTATACTACATAGCTTAATAAATAAGAATATAGGAACTTATCATTTGTTGGACAAATGTAATGCAATAATAAATTAAAATAATTCATTTAGAAGTCTTCTACCATTTCATCCTTATTACTTTAAATTTCTATTTTTATCAATCTGACTGTCAATACTATAATGTAACTAAGTTTGATTTTTTTTTTTTATTTCCTTTACCATCAATATTATTATGTGCACCATAAGTTTTGCAATTTTTATATGATGAATTTGTAAAATAATTTATTGGATTTTCTAACTAATTAGTTGACTCAAAAACTTATTTTGTTAAATTAGTTCAAAATTTTAATTATTCATTCTCAATATTAGAGAAAATAGTTTTTCTTCATTCAAATTTTTAGTATTAGATCATCCCAAGTTTAATATTTGACTATAACTATATTATTATCCAATAAGACTTTTATGTTCAAAGGATAAAAATATCGATTTAATATATCACATAGAGAATTTCAGTTATTTTTAAATCTTTAAATATAAGAAAGATAATTAAACTATAAAGTTTTTTCAATATAAAATCTATTCATAGCGGCTAAATATATTGACCAACATATGACTATAAGAAATTTTAAAATTTAATTATTTTTATCCACTTTATTAGAGCGTAAAAACCTAGTCCCCTCAGTATGTTTAAGTAAAATGCTAAAACTCAAAAATTGACTACTACCTTGAGTCATAATAGTAAGTACACACGTTTAAGATACAAAGTTGGGTGGGATTAATCTACATAATTAAAACAAGTAAAAGTTTACTAACAAGTAAAGTTTTAGTTGATATTAAAGTCCTAGATATTAAGAAAATAGTTAAATGACTACTATATAGTAGGAAATTTATTAAATGAATATTTCTAAATATTTGGCAATAATTAAATGACTACTTTTTTTAGAGTAAATTTTAATTTGAAGGGTAAAAAGGCGAAGGCATTCATGTTTTTAATATAATAATAATAATAATAATAATAATAATAATAATAATAATAATAATAATAATTTAATTAATAATAATAATAATAAAAAACTAGTAGTAGATTAGTGGATAGTGAAAGAGCACCATAGGTTATTCAGTGGTGTCCTAACTTTCAGCGTTCACAGTACTCTCCTAACATGTATTTTTTGAACCTTTCCTTTTTTAATTTTGAAATATTATACATAAAGATACCATTATATATTTAATATTCGTTATTCTCTAGGATCAACATAACACTTTTGAACTAATGGAAGGTTAAATTTTTTCTTTGTCAAGTAAAGCTGGGACTAGAAGTAGAATTAAATAATAGCACAGAGACGACGATTCAAGTGTACTGTTTCTAAGCCATGGCTTTCTTGGATTTCAGATCCCAAATTCGAGTTGTCAAATCAACAACGACGACGAGCTATTGCGCTTACTTACAGAAAAGATATAGATATACCCTACTTCCATTCCCTAAGCCAAAAACTCTTCGTTACAGAACTCATATATCTATTCAGTAAAATACGAGTCTACAGGGATGATAAGTGTATTAAACGCATATATTCTTGTGGAATCTTACCACAAGATTTTGCACCAAGGTACTTAGCTTGAGCTCAATGATTTAACAAGGGAGGGCATTCATATTATGCTTGTGGCACTTTGTTTCGACTCCTCTAACAAGGCACTACTTTTTATACACTCAGGTTATGTTTACAGTCAATATGTTATAATTGCAAGTCTTAAAGGCAAAGAGTGGAGAAAGGTCCAAGGTGCCATTGCGACGACTTCAATTTATGGTAGTTAAGAAACACGATTTGATTGATCACCACCTAAACAATAATTTTTATATTGAACCACGACTTAAATCTACTCATAATTGGGCTAGGTGCCGTGCACCTCGAATTAATTTATTTCGATGCTGTCTCTGAGAATTAGGAGTTTTAAAGGAATGTCTTTGCATAACGTGCTGCTTGGGATATGATAAAGGTATTGAGATATTGGTCGTGAAAGAGTACGGGATAAGAGAATCATGGACATCAGTATATGTAATAAGGGATTTTGAAGTAAATCCTTATGTCGGATTTACCGAGCCCCTTGTAACCAGAGATCAAATTGTTTATGTACAATTCTAAGGATGATAGTGTTGTGCAAATTCAATATCGTACACGTAACGATTGTATGTATATCCGCCAAGACATATGTTGAAAAGCTTGATATCGCCTCAGGTGTACTACTGGTGTGATGAGCAACACAAAAAGTTTAGGGAATTCAAACGCTACGACGGTGGGTCTTTTTAATTTACGTTTGTTTTATTAGCATATATTTTCCATCATTGAGTTAACAAATAATATTGTTATAGTAGCATTTTCAGTACCAGCTAATAATATCCTTACTGAGCAGCCACCCATGCGGCTATTTGGAGGACTATAGAGAAGCTTTTTTTTAAAACTAGTTTTAGTGTACGTGAGTTGCACGTGTGGTTAGCGTCAATCAGTAAAATATGTGTATATGAAGAACATGTAAATCAAGTTATCAAATGCTAAGTTTTAAAATGTCTACATTAAGTTAATATTTTAAAAGAAGTAACTTTGTACATAGAAAAATATAGGGAGTTGTCATTTATTTGAACGAATACTAGAAAGAAAATTATTTAATGGCGACTAACTTAGAATATATTTTTTCTTCTAATGTTTCATTCTTTTTATTTTTAAGGTTTTCATTTAAACAAATTGACTCGTACTACTATATTGTAATCTATTTTATTATAAATCTCGAAAAGAATGACTTGAATTTTTCGCAAATTAGTTAAATCAAAGACTTTTTGGTTAATTAGGATTATTCTTAACGTTAAAGAGATTTTTTTGTTGTTGATTCAAATCTTAATAATAGCTCATCCCAAGTTTTAAATATTTAATTGTAATTATAGTTTTTATCCAATAAAAATTTTACGTTCAATATAATTAAAAAAGCGTTAAGGTACGCGCATCGCGCGTATATCCTATCTCAATGAGCGTTTGAGTTATGAAATAAAAGTATAAGTTCCTGACAATAGTCATTAATATTTACATTGTACGTATAACTAACTCAATTAGGGAAAAACATCACATAGAAATCCTCAATCCTCAATTTAAAATTTAACTTAAAATCTATGCCACTTTTTTAATAAATAAAGTTAGCATGCTTCCTTTTCAGTTTCAGTAGTACACATAGTCATCGAAAACATAAATAGTGGATAGAACTTCAATCATATAGAAAATAACTAATAATCCATGAATTTCAGATGAACACAAAATCAAAGTGCCCTGAAAATGAGAAAAGACATTCAAAAAGAATACTAAAGTAAGATAGTAAAATACATCGGAGAATGGCTCAGAATTATATTTGAAAGAGTATATTTTGTTTGATATATCAATATTCAAGTGAAATTAGTATTTAAATAATTCTAATATTGATTAACTTCATTTGTCGTTATATTTGAAAATAATTAGTTTTATAACAGTTCTAAAATTTATTTTTAAAAGGTAAAATAGTCGATACACATTTCGATTGGAGAACACGTATTTTATATTAATTTGAAAGGCATATCCTTTGGAATACGTTTACAACTATTGTAGTCATTTTTGTGGCATAATATTAAATCTATCATGATCGAAATCGTTATATATTTTTGTTATAATTCTTCAAACAATCATCAAATTAACACTAATTAAAAAATATTAGAGAAATTCTTTAAGAACTATTGGAATGAACGGCTAGGTCATATAGTTTATAGGAAAAATGAATAATTAAGTAACAATGTAAGGTCTAAAACTGTAACAACGCGGTCTGTCGTTACGTAGAACTTGCATTTTTATTGCTATCATTGACTTGTCATGGATTAGTTATTCTATTATTGATGTGTTAGAGTCAATAGGCTTGAAATCGGAATGGTTAAATGAGAATTCAGTAACTTAGTCTTTAAAAGATATCCTTATAATGAGAAAAGTCAGCTGAGAGTTGACTTATTGGGAAACGACCTCGGAATGCGGATTTTATGGCTCGGATAGCTTCGTTAAGTGATTTGCGACTTAGGAGTGTCTTCGGAATAATTTTGTGATGTCCGGTGTAGAATTAGGCTTGAATTGACGAAAGTTAATTTTTGGCGATTTCCGATCGACAGTGGAAAATAGGCTATCGGGGTCGGAATGAAATTCCGATAATTGGAACAGGTTCGTAATGTCATTATGGATATGTTTGCAAAATTTCAAGTTAATCGGAGTTGTTTTGGGTAGTTTCGACATCGTTGGAGAATTTTAGAAATTTTAAAGTTCTTAGGCTTGAAATTGATGTGATTTTGGTTTTATTTTTAGTGTTTCGGGAGTGAAACTAAGTTTGAATGATCATATATGAGGTGTTGGTATGTTTGGTTGGGGTCCCGAAGGGCTCATGATAGCTTCAGATGGTTAACAGGGAGTTTGGAATGGTTTTGTTATTTCTGATGTTGCTGTTACTGGTGTTTTCACACCTGCGGATGGGGAGCCGCATGTGCGATTCCGCAGGAGCGGACGTGGCACCGCAAGTGCGGAAGTTGGCTAAGTGAGGGGATTTCCACAGGTGCGAGGTATTTGCCGCATCTGCGAGGCCGCAGGTGCGGGAGGTCGATCGCAGGTGCGGAATTAGAGTTCTTGGGATTTTCCGCAGGTGCGCACCTGGGATCCGCAGGTGCACACCTGGGATCCACAGGTGCAGTTCCGTAGGTGCGTGTAAGTGGTCGCAGGTGCGAACCCACTGGACAGAAGGTATAAAAATATGCCTTCGCGAATTTTAGCCATTTTCTCAATATTTCATTCGAGTTTGAAGCTTTTGGAAGGGTTTTGAAGAGGGGATTCGATAGTTCTTCACCAAGGCAAGATTTTTGGACTCTAAACTCGTTTATATGTGATTAAAGGTCGGATTTATGGTGGAAACTAGGGAAGAATCAGTGTAAATTGGGTAATTAGGGTTTGGGATTAAGAATTTTCAAAATAGGGATTTGAGGGGTCATTTGGACTCCAAATTTAGTGTTCTTTATATGTACGGACTCTTGAGATGATGAAGAATAGTTTCATATAAAAATTTCTGCATTTCGGAACGTGGGCCCGGGGGTTGGGTTTGACCAATTTCGGAATTTTTGAGTATTTTCGATTGGGATTAGTTCCTTAGCATATTATAATGATATACATCTGACTGTTGGTAGATTTGGACCACTCGGAGGCTGAATTTAGAGGCAAGGGCACTGCGGAGTAGTGTATTAGGCGGTTTTGAGGTAAGTAACGCTTCCAAACTTGGAACTGAGGGTTCGTAACCTCAAACTATTTGATATTTGCTGTTAATTAAGGTGACACACTTGCCAAGTGACGGACATGTGGGCGTTTACCGAATATTTGTACCCTGGCTCATCCCATGGCACTGTCTACTGGTTATCTCAGATTGATATTGTACTGTGAAGGTGGTAATTACCTTGAACGAAATAGAAATCATGCTAAGTATAGATGTTAAGGCTTCACGCCGATGTGTTTAGACCGGAATGGTCGATTATTGCTGTCTCTATCTGTGATTATTTCTTTCATGTACTCAATCCTGTTATAGTATATGTTTCATGGCTCAGTCTCGTATGTTGCTAGTTTATTCTATATTATCATTGGTTTGAACTGATATTCATATGTTAGAGCATTGTGAGTGAGACTGGAAGGTACTGACTGAGTGAGGTTTGGAGCCTGCTTTTGAGACAGTTATGAGGTCGGACTGCACACCACAGCGATCCTGAAATCGTGCCTTCGTTGGCTTGATATAGCGCTTGGGTTGAAAGGAGCCCCTCCGGAGTCTATACACCCCCAGTGAGCGCACAGATATTGAGGGATGGATTTGTCCGAGTATTATGTTTCGGAGATGGATTTCTCCGTGGTTATTATGTTCCGGAGATGGATTTCTTCGTGGTTATTATGTTTCGGAGATGGATCTTCTCCATGGGGGCTGGATCGGCCTTTTTCCTCAGTACTTGGTGACTGTGTCACTTGTGTTTACGAAATATCCGGGATGAACTTCCCGGGGCCGGAAGGCCGTAGTCTAGCACTAAGTGGACCACCTTATGAGAGCTTGATTAATGAGTACACATCATTCTTGATTCTATATGAGTTCATGCTAGTATGCAGAGTTACAGACATATATTGAGGCATCGTGTTCATTTTCCTGATATATTACTGTCGTGTCCAAGTTATATACTGTTGTTCGAATTATCGGAGGTTCAGTCCGTCACTACCTCTCAGCCCGTAGTTTGGCTTCGTTACTACTGAGTTGGTGTACTCATGTTACCCCCTGCACCTTGTGTGCAGATCCAGGTACAACGGAATTCAGCTCGGGTCAGTGAGCACAGCGGTTTCATCAGAGTTGATGAGGTAGCGGCTGGCGACCGTGATCTCGTCTTCTCTTTCCTTTTCACCTGTCGTATTTATTTTCAGACAATGTTAGTCATTTCTTTTGGTTCTATCAAGTTTTAGCAGCTCATGACTGTGTGACACTGGATCCGGGGTTGGTCGGGTTTGGTCTTTTGAATTTCATAAACTGGTTTCCCAAAAATATTGGATTTATTATTAATATTATTGATTTCAGACTTGTTAAAAAGGGTATTATATTGGAAATTGTATTTAGTTAGATAAAATGGGTGGCTTGCCTGGTTCCACGACAGACGCCATCACGACTCCAAAAATGGGTCGTGACAAAAACTAACTAATACTGAATGTGTATTTTATAACCAATAACTTATTCCGTATACAAAAAACTATAGAGTGCTATTTATTGGAATAGATGAAAAATAAAAATAATAATAAATGTCAACTTAATTTGAATACTTATTATTTCATTTTTATTTCTTCTATTTTGAATTTTAACCAAGTTAATTTTTAATACTATATTATCATTGATTCGACTTTATTTTCCAATTTCTTTCATCATGAGTGGTCTTTTAATTGAAATATATCTTTTTAAGCCAAGATTTTTATCAACCTGAAGATAGTTTTACTTGTATGATGAATTTGAAAAATAATGAAATTAAATTTTTTTTTCTAGTTAGCTATTCCAAATACTTAATTATTTATATTCATCAATAAAAGATATAATTATATTTTATTGATTTAAATTCTTAATATTAGCTCATACCAAATTTTAAATATTTGATTATAATAATATTTTATTGAATAAATTTTTTTTGTCAACTTGTAAGAAAATCAGATGAGTGAGAAATAATTTTGTATATTTTAAAGTATTTTAGTATATAAAAGAGTTTCACCTATCAAAACAATAAAAAAGTTACTCCGCCGTCTTCCAAGAACGCTGTACGTCCACTTTCTTTTTGATTAAATTCTTGGTATTTGTCCAAAGGGATAAACTTCTAAATACCAAGTGGTTACGTCCTAAATATTACCAAGTGCACCTGTGTAATTCATCCCCTTTTCTTGCCATTTATATATAATTTAAGAGTAAAAATTTATATAAAATAAAACATTAATATTTTTGTAGTTCTAAATATTAAATTTTTCTACGAAATCCAAATAAGGAAGAATGTAATAAATAAAATTTAGTTAATTTTGTAGTCCTAAATATTAAAAAAATAATTAAATGAGTATTCCTACATATAAGTAAAAAGATTAAATGAGTATTCCTACATATTAGGAAAATAACTAAATTACTATTTTAGCCAATGTAACTCTATTTTTAAAGGGTAAAAAAGACGAACGACATTTCGCTAAGGGCCTTCCTGCTTTTAATATAATAATATAGATAGTTGCTTGTCACGACCCCAAATCCTAAACCGGCCGTGATGGTACCTATCGTGGAACTAGGCTAGCCAATAATCACATGTTCACAATTTCTTTCAAAATCCCAATCAAATTTCAAGCATTTCATAAAATATACAGAGTTTACTAAATAAAGTAGACCAATATACAGTGCCACCAACCCAAAACCCGGAGCCAACATATCATGAGCATCTAAGGAAAATAAGCCAAAGGTATAATATTATAATACAAAACCTCCGAATAAAAGCTAGGTACAACAAGAATGGAAAACAGAGATGTTGCGGACGCTGAACAACTACCTCTATATCCTGCAATCCGGCTCCGAACGGAATAAATGGATAATGCTTGGTATCTGAACCTGAATCTGCACACAGGGGTTCAGGGAGTAATGTGAGTACGCCAACTCAATAGTAATGAAAATAAATCAAGTCTAAGCAGTAAGGAAACACATAAAATCAATGTCATCAAATCACAATATACACAGCCTTACTTTCCAATAGTGTAAACATAGATATGCGAAATCATCATGCCTTAAAACCAACCTCAGAAAAGTCCTTTGAAAAATGTTTATTTTCAAAAGCTCCAAACCGAAAGATTTAGTATGAAAATGAAATGAATCATATAGAGGCCTCTCGGGCAAAACGTATTTCACAAGTTCAGAGTGAAAGTAGTAAAATCATAAGTAACCCCTCGGGCAAAACATGTATCATAATCAGCCCCTCGGGCATGCCTCACAGTCACTCATAATCAGTCACTCAACACCTCACAGTCACTCAGCACCTCACAGTCACTCATGCCTCCCAATCACTCATCACTCGACACTCTGCACTCGGCACTCTGTGCGCTCACTGGGAGTGTATTCAGACTCCGGAGGGGCTCCTTCAGGCCAAGCGCTAATATAAATCCACCTTGTGGCATATCATATCCTCACAATCAGGCCCTCGGCCTCACTCAACAGAACCACTCAAAAGGCCCCTGGGCGAATAAGTAAAATAGGGTACTCGACCCAAAATATCATTTTTTTTAAATCTCAAAGTAGTGTAAATCAGGCTGAGTTTCGAAAACAGTAAGCACAATGTGGCTGAGTGAAATCATCAACAAATAGTGAGGAAAAACAACAGTAAAAAGCCCCCTCCTCAAGGGGTCTAGACAGATCGGCACGAGGCCCCAAACATGACTTATAGCCCAAATATTTCAACAATCTTTAGAACATAATTTAACATAAGTTTTTGAGTAAAATATGCAACTCATTAGTTGCAGCGGAGAGGACCTAGTCCAATCCTAAAATTAGTACGCGCCACATACTCGTCATCCGACATGTGCGCCATTCTAAAATCAGTGAGAAATATGTAGTCCGGGGTTCCATACCCTCAGAACAAGATTTATAATCATTAATAACCTCTACCGGGCCATAACACTAGTCTGTTATACTCTTGCCCCTCGAATTGGCTCCCGATTGCTCCGAATATAGCCAAAACCAGTTTAATATCATTAATATATACCTAAGGAACACAACCCAATCGAAAACTATCAAATTATACAAGAATCTCGAAATTCGTTGAAACCCGAGACCCGGGCCAATGCCTCGGAATTCGATAAAATTTACATCACTAGAATCCTCGTTCTCCCGCGATTCTACACATACCAAAATTATCACAAACAGACCACAATTTCCCACTCAAATCCTCAAAAGAAAATTCCAATTTTCCACCCATTCTTCCCATCCTATACCTACTTTAATCCTCCAATTTACAAACCTAATCCGAATCAAAATATCATAGAAACGATGTTAATAACCCGAGAACTCACTGATGCGAGGCTAGAATTCATGGTTTAACATATTATATGCCCTACATTTTATGTGCATTAATGATAAAATACACTTTTTATGTGCATAATGCAGTCTATTTCATGTGTAGGTGAATTGGAGATGGAAACCGAGCTAAATGGATGCAAATACATCGAACATACGCTTAAGAGGCGAGGAGGAGTGCACCAGGCTATAGCCGGGCGCTAGAGCTGAAACGCCTGACCCTACCTGGCGTTATCCAGGCGTTAGAGCTGAAACGCCCGACCCTGCCTGGCGTTAGTCAGGCGTTAGAGCTGAAACACCTACCTACGCCTGGCGTTAGCCAGGCGCCAGGGCCCAAACACCAGGCCCCTATTCCGGCTAAATTCGAGTTTTGAAGAGTTTAAGTGTTTACCGGTTGGAATAGAAGTCTCCTACATGTTTAGGGTTTGTCCTAAACATATAAATAGACCCCAAAACACAACTTGAAGGGGGATTCATGGAGAAGAAAAGCCATTGAAGTGAAGACAAACTTGTGGATTACTACTCAGTGAGGCAAACATTGATTTTTATAGATTTTATTCATTATTTTGTAGTTCAATTATGCAAGTTATTTTA